>CM077192.1:17627126-17869626 GCA_039654105.1 Coreius guichenoti | reverse complement strand
CTGGAGTTTTATAGCGACCGGGTCGTAGCACTATTAGCCCTTGTATGCGACGATGAAGCAGCTAACAATAGAAGGTCCATTATTGCACTTGTATGTTTGAGTTGGCTGTCGAACCCGCTCTCTCTCTGTCTCTCTCCGCGCTCTAAGTAAGGGGAGGCGAGGCGTACTGCTCACAAAGGCACAGGGCCTGGTGGGAATAAGGGGGTTGGCTGGTTAATCACTGGCCTTAAACTACAGGAAGTTGTCTATTCAAAGAGCCCCTCGGGCAGCAGCACAAACCTTTAATCAATGCTGGGATGAGCCCAGCCTGGTGCCGAAGGCTGGGACGGGAAGCTGGCGTGGTGCTTGGTTACTCCCAGAAGAGAATTTGAAACCCCCTTTTTAAAGATCTATATTTGAACGACATGAAGTATTAGCGATTTAACATGTCAAGTGTTGTTCATACTGCACGTAGGGTTACAGATTCGGACACACCATTAGCGTTAGGGGCGTAACTCGTCTTTATGCTATAGACATGAGTCGTCGCTGAAATTATGCAACTGTGTGTTATTATTTTCCTAAGCACTTTTTTTTTAGCCTAGCGGATTAATAAACGCGCAAAAAGACTTTAATTTTGAGGAGGGAACAGATCAGAATAACACAGTGACTTGGGGTTTAAGGTGCGGTCCGTTTTACTGTTCTGATTTTTTTGTGTGTGGCAAAATCCAACTTTTTTATTGGGAATCCATGTTTTTTTTTTTTTTTTTGTATGCGGGCGAAAGATTTTCCCACAGAGGTTTCGCAATGTTGGTCACGTGGATTGGTCATGTTGACCAACAGAAAGGTGCTTGGTTTGAAAGTGACTTTGTACATTGATACACTATTCAAAATAGATAATGGTCTTTTATATTTACAAATTTTTGCCATAAAATGTGACTGCACCTTTAAAGGAATAGCACCCAAAAATTCAAATTTGGTCAACATTTACTCACCCAGTTTCATTCCAAATCTGTATGACTAGCCCTCTGGAGCTGTTTGGTCATTTTTGACTGAAAAATTTTACGTTTTAGTTTTTTTTTACTTCATCGGAATGGTAAGAATTCAGTGCAAAAAAAAGCTTTTCTTACTTAGTATTTTTGTCTTGTTTCAAGTCCAAATATCTAAAAATCAAGATGCATTAACTAGATGAGTAAAATGACATAAGATATAAAAAAAGCAAGAATTAAGAATTTTTAAGATATTTGGACAAAACACAAAAATACTAAATAAGAGAAGCATATTTTTGCAGTGACTTGGTAAAGGTTTTGGCACTTTCAATCATGGAAATGATTAGAAAAGGTTAAATGGTCCTGAAAAAATATTCACACTTGTACTGTTCGCAGTCAAAAATTACTGCATTGGAAATGAATGGCAGACGAATTTCATCTACTGGAAACGTTTGGTACTGCACCCAAACAAAATCTTACTGAAAGCTAATTTTTTGAGATATCAACCTCAAATTTGGAACAAAACTTGTTTAGATTCATGGATTTGTTTTTCTCACAGATTTAGAGTAAAATGTATTTTGGAAAATATTAAATATAAAAATTGAAAATGGTATTTTTGTGCTTTTTTCATAACAATACATTTTATAACTTTTTTTTAAGTTCACTATTTAAAACTTTTTTTCTTCCAAGTGTTGTATTTAAAAATAGACCAAACTTAAGTCTGTGCTCCAAAGCATTAAAGATTTATGACCCTTTAAGTTTTAAAATTTCATTTTCAGGTCCATGCTTAAAAAGTCAATAAATGGATTATAACTACTGCATAAATATATTTTAGTACCATAAAATCCCCTAAAAATACAAAATATTAAAGGGATAGTTCACCCAAAAATTATCCTATAATTTACTCACTCTCAAGCCATCCTATGTGTATATGACATTCTTCTTTCAGACGAATGCAATCAGAGTTATATTAAAAAATGTCCTGGATCTTCCAAGCTTTATAATGGCAGTGAATGGCAGCCCAAAATTTGAAGCCCAAAAATGTGCATCCATCCATTATAAAAGTGATCCACATGGCTCCAGGGGGTTAATAAAGGCCTTCTGAAGTGAATCGATGGGTTTGTGTAAGAAAAATAAACATATTTAAAACTTTATAAAGTAAAATATCTAGCTTCCGGCGGACCGCCTTCCGTATTCAACTTATTATTAACTAAAATATAGTACAATCATTTCATTGGAAAAAAAAAATTCTGTCATTTTTGGCCGACACGCGAATGGTACCAGAGGGCTAAGCAGCTACTTCATTAATCTAGATACTTTTGAGCAATGTTTTTGTTTCAAAACACTCTACATCGACACTAGCGCTTTCAAGCGTTTTCCAAAAGTTTCCTCGTCCACACTGAAACAGCGAAAAACGCTAAAATTATCTTACTGCGTCAAAGAAATCCTGATGCCACGGGTGTCAGGATTTTGAGGGTAGTCCCCTCCGAAGGCAGGTGGTGTCCACCTCATTATATGGTGCCCGTCTCCCTTCGGTGCCCTCAGAGGGTCGTTCCACCAACCCCGCCGGAATGCCGTGGCATGGAGGGCCCTCGCAAGTCATCCGAGGATGGCTCGCACCCTCTGAGAAGGGCTTTAGAGCAGTCAAGCCGGTTGTTCCCTGCCGGTTCGCCGCTTCAGGGTGCTGCGCTTGCTGTTCGAAGTATACCAGAGGTCAGTCTCGAGAGACTGGTACCCCTAGTAGATTTTTTGGCAGAGTGGGAGAATCTTCCAAATATATCTCGCTGGGTCCTGCAAATAGTGAAAAGGGGTTATGCCATTCAGTTCAGGTCTCGTCCGGCCTGTTTCAGCGGGGTCCTGCCCACAGTGGTGGGCCCCGAGCAGGCTCTGGTTATGACTCAAGAAGTACAGACTCTTCTGCGAAAGGAAGCTATAGAAAGGGTCCCTCTTCCCAGCAGGGAGTCAGGGTTTTACAGCCGGTGCTTCATCGTGCCAAAGAAGGATGGAGGGTTGCGTCCAATTTTAGATCTGTGCCATCTCAATCGCACTGTAGCAAAGCTCAAGTTCAAGATGCTTACACTCAAACAGATTGTGTCACAGATCAGGTCCGAGGAGATCTGTTGTTGTCATCGAGATGTTGTCGCGCACATGAAGAAGTTGGGGCTGAGGTTAAATGCAAAGAAAAGTGTTCTTTCTCCAGCACAGAGAACCACTTATCTGGGTGTGAGCTGGAATTCGATAACTATGCAGGCTCGCCTATCTCCGCCTCGCATGGTGTCGATTCTCTCAGCAGTGAAATGGGTGAAGCTAGACCAGTCACTAACTGTCAAACAGTTTCAGAGACTGTTAGGTCTGATGGCGGCAGCGTCCAACGTGGTACCTTGTGGCCTGCTGTACATGAGACCGTTGCAGTGGTGGCTCAGAACCAAGGGATTTTCCCCAAGGGGAAATCCTTTTCGCATGATCAAGGTCACACGGCGATGCCTTCGTGCCATGGTAATGTGGAGGGAGCCTTGGTTTCTGTCCCAAGGGCCTGTGTCGTCGCATCATGCTAACGACGGATGCATCCCTCACAGGTTGGGGGTCGACCATGAGTGGTCGCTTGGCTCAAGGTCGGTGGCAGGACCATCATTTGTCCTGGCACATAAATTGCTTGGAGATGATGGCGGTGTTTCGGGATCTGAAGCACTTCCTTCAGACCTCAGGGGCCATCATGTGCTAGTTCGGACAGACAACACATCGGTGGTCTCGTACATAAACCATCAGGGGGGTCTGAGATTGTGCCCGCTATACAAGCCAGGTCCTTCTGTGGGCCCAAGGGAAACTGTTGTCTATCAGGGCAGTTTATATCCCACGGTATTTGAATGTAGAAGCAGACATCCTGTCGAGGCAGGGGCAGAGGCCCGGGGAATGGAGACTCCACCCCGAGGTGCTGGAGCTCCTGTGGGAGAACTTCGGCAGGGCAGAGGTGGATCTGTTCGCATCATCAGAAACATCTCACTGCTGTCTGTGGTTCTCCCTAACCGTCTGTGGTTCTCCCTAACTCATCCAGCTCCTCTGGGACTGGACGCTATGGTACAGGAGTGGCCGAGACTGCCCCTGTACGCATTTCCCCCGATTGTTCTGCTTCCGGGAGTTCTAGAGAGAGTTCGCCGGGACGGGGCCGGCTGTTGTTAGTAACCCCGTACTGGCCGGCCCGAATATGGTTTTCGGACATAGTGTCTCTTCTCGACGGCTCTCTGATGGAGATTCCGATCAGGAGAGACCTGCTTTCTCAGGCGAAAGGGTCAATCCTACACCCTCGCCCAGAGCTGTGGAAACTGTGGGCTTGGCCCTTGAGGGGGCCCAGCTCATAAGTACTGGTCTCTCAACTGAGGTTGTGGAGACCATTCTACAGTCTAGAGCTCCCTCCACAAGGAAACATTATGCCTTGAAGTGGAAACTTTTCACCAGTGGGACCCAGTTAACTGCCCGGTGGGTGCAGTGCTGGACTTTCTGCAGGAGAGATTCTCCGCAGGGTTAGCCCCCTCCACAATAAAGGTATATGTGGCGGCCTTAGCTGCTTACCACACTCCTTTGGGTGGTGTATCCTTGGGGCGACACCCTCTTATTACCCGTTTCCTTCGTGGCACTTTGAGGTTAAGACCTGCAGTTCGCACTAGGGTGCCGGCCTGGGACTTGGCCATTGTGTTTCAGGGCCTTTCAGAGGCTCCGTTCGAGCCTATTGAAGAAGTTCCTGAGAAATTTCTCACACTAAAAACAAAAAAAGTCTTTTTTGCTTGCTATTACGTCTTTCAAGCATTCAAGCTCTTTCGGTGGCACCCTCGTGCTTGGAATTTGCGCCCGGTATGGTTAAGGCCTTCCTTCATCCAAGGCCGGGATATATTCCTAAGGTTCCTACTAATGTTGTAAGACCAGCTATTCTACAAGCCTTTTGTCCTCCTCCCTTTCGGACGTCAGACCAGGAAAAGCTTAATCTGCTCTGCCCTGTGAGGGCTTTAGATGCTTATGTCCACAGAGCTGCCCTGTGGAGGAAAACTGAACAGCTGTTCGTATGTTTCGGGTTACCTAAAAAGGGGTCCCCGGCATCTAAGCAGAGAATGAGCAAGTGGGTGGTCGAAGCCATTTCACTTGCTTATGAGGTGGCCGGTCAGCCTTCACCTTTGGCTGTATGGGCACACTCTACTAGGAGTATGGCTGCTTCTAAGGCTTTATTGTCAGGAGTTTCCCTTCAAGAAGTGTGTGATGCGGCAGGGTGGTCCTTACCGCATACCTTTGTGAGTGTTTTATGAACTTGACCTCAGCTCTACACCGGGGGCACGGGTGCTCGATTCGTAGTGCGCTATGTTCACATGGACGGGCATCTGGCTCTTATGGAGACGTGGGTATAGTGTTCCCACAGCGGTGACGCAGCGCAAGTTCCCTTGAAAAGGAACGTCTCGGTAACGTATGTAACCTTAGTTCTCTGAATAGGGAACGAGACGCTTCGTTGCCCTGCCATACTCCCTGCATGCCAGTGATCGTCTTGCTTCAGCCTTTCCAGAAGCTGAATGTGTTTGGTGCAGGTGTGCCTTATAGTTTCCTGGTAGATGACATCACCCGCCTATGACGTTCCGTCACTCCATTGGACTGATTCCATACATGCTTCACGACGCAATCATGCAGAGGCGTTCCTACAGCGGTGACGCAGCGTCTCGTTTCCCTATTCAGAGAACTAAGGTTACATACATAACCGAAACGTTTTCTGTTTACTAAAGTTCTGACGCTATTCTTCTGGCACGATCATTTATTAGCAAAATACCTCATCGCTTACTGGTGCGTCCAGGTTCGCACTTGATCGACATTCCGTGTCTGGTCTAAAACACAATTTCCATCGTTTTGAGGCAGGACTACAATTGCGAATACATTTTCTGTTATCTTTAGCAGAACTGTGAAAGTGAATAGCACATAGCTGGCACATACCAGTATAAGCATAGATATCAACTGGTACAATATATGCGTCACATGACTAAACATGCATCATCGTTTTCAAATACTGTTTTTCACAGTCTCTGTATGGACCGAAGGCCAAAACGCACAGAAAAATATGTGTTTTAAAATATATCAGTATTAGTGTAGGCGTAGCCTTAATTTCTTATGTGGAACACAAAAGAAGATATTTTTTTCAACTGTTTCTGTAATGAAAGTCAGTGGGGTCCAATGTAGTTTTCACTTCAGCTGTATGGACAAACAACATGAGGACAGAAGAACTATCCATTTAGGTTTGCACACAGCTCTTTGTCAAAGGCTTTTCCTAATTATGACTGTCTGTGACCCTCTCTTCAGACCACATAAAGAAACCGAAGAAGTCTTAAAAGCAAAACAACAAAATGAAACTGACTCTGCCACTCTTGTTCTGTGGGCCGAAAAAAAGATGTTTCTGACGTTACTGTTCCCCCAAACACCCATTTGGAAACCCTTTTAGTGTCGGTAAAGATCATTTGAGCAAGCATTTTTTGAAAGTCCTGCTGGGTGAAACGGTTTTATTCTCACATTAAAAAATTACGAGCATGTGGGGGGACTGGGCTCGAATCCAAAAGCTTTTCCATAAAGGCTATAAATACATTCCATACATTTTCTGCGGTAAACATGTAAAATGCACATGTATAATTTGACCTGGTATATATAGAAAATCATACAGTACGTGAGTCAGGAAAGACCACCAACTGAAGACTTATAGGAGACCCTTGTGTACTGCACACCTAACCCAAGAGTACATTTATTAATAAATATAAATACTGTGCATTGACTTACTGTGGATTATATAATCAGCTTAACAAAGTGAAAGAGAAGTTTAATTAAATTGAAATTTTAACATGGGATTAGTGACCTACTGTAGAAATACTGTGGAATATTTCATAAAACTTTTTTTACGGTTCTAAAAATTGTAATATAATGTGGTCTCAGAATCCCAGCTAAAAAAAAGTATGTTCTAAGACGTTTTGCTAATGTTGCCATTAAGTTCTCTGAACATCCAGTTTATTCCAACGTTTTTTACAGAAAGCTTTATGGGAACGTCCCATTTTATCATTTTGCAAACATTAAAGGAATATTACTGAAACAAGCTGTTACTAACGTTTAAAAAACATTACACAAACATCCAAACAATTTCAGAAAACATTCTATGAACAATGTATAAATAATGTTTTTGTGCTGAAGTTGAGGACTTTTTCAAAATAATAATAGGTAACTTTGAAAGAGAGTTCTTTTGGTGTTACCTTTAATAACTTTGACAGAATCTTGCCAAAACGTTCTGAGAACGTTTTCTTTGTTAGATTTTTTTTATTCATTATTTTTTATACATCCCATCCTATACCAGGTTCTTGCCTTAATTTGTTCATTTAAAAAAATCAAAATGCATATCTCCTCCTGACTAACCCCTGCCACAATGGGTGGTATGATACAAGACCGCCCAAAGGCCTGAGAGCCAACAGAACAGGAAGTGAGTTTCAGGACGACTGGGTCCATTGGCCCCGGTGCCTCTGAGCGAGCACATGAAAGCAGGCAGCCATGAGAGGCATCGACCCAGAGCGAGATCTGTGCAGTAGCCTACATCTGAGGGCTGCTGGGAACAGCGAGAGGTGTTCAGCTTTTCAGGATCATCATATAAAGGTCATAAAAACCTGAATCTGAAGGGTTTTAGTTGGGTTGTTTTTACAATCGATATTTTATATGTCATTTTTAACAATAGTTTCCATTATAACTACTGGTGTGTCAATCAATTACAGAATTTAAAGTGATAGTTTACCGTAAAATGAAAATTAAGTCATCATTTACTCACCCTTGTGTTGTACTAATGCAGTATGTTCTTTATTTTGTCGACCACAAAAAAAATGAACATTAAAAAACTTTCGCTCTTCCATATAATAGCAGTGAATAGCGACCAGCATCAAGCTTTTTAAAAGAAGACACAAAAGTATCACATTATGCTCCCATTCTACATGTTTGGAGAAAAACAAACCAAAATGTAATGTATTATTTAACGGAAATCCTTCTGTACACGTTGCACATTCATGAGACTCTATAGATTGGTGTGGGGATAATGCTTTTTTGTAGGCCAAAACCTGGAAAAGAGTTAGCATTTTAAAACTTCCGGTTCTAATGTCCCAAAGTCAATGGGTTTTTTGAAGGTTTTAGTTTTTTTAAATGGCTGAAATAAGGTCTGAGGTTAACACAAGCTCAAGACAATTTCATGTTGTATTCTATGACATAAAATACATCAGTATTGCCCCAATCGTGATTTTTTTTTTTTTAAGCTGTCACGTGTCTTGCTAACAAGTGGCTAAATGGGACTACAGAGGCTGTTGGGGACATTAAATGTCATCACGCTCAAGGGAACCAGTGTGATGCTAACTGCCAATTGGCCTACAAATTTACGCCATCCCTGCACCACTCTTGTTAACGCCGCAGTTCACTCCGCCTCACCCAGAAAAAGCACAGAAAAAGAGTTGTGAGAAATCAAGATTAATAAAAATAATCAAAAATAGAGTGACATGCTAATAGTGAGTGTCATGAGTGTCATGAACGTGTACAGAAGACCAATGGCCAAGGTCAATTTAGTTTTTTCACCAAACTATCGTATACCCTAGGACACTGGGTATACTGTATGTGACACGTCACATGGGACAATTCTGTGATTCTTTCGTGTCTTTTTTAAAAGCTTAATGCGGGTCGCTATTCACTGCCATTATATGGATGAGCATGTGAGGACGTTTTCAAAAAATTCTACTTTTGTGGTTTGAAAAAGAAAGATGGGCATATGTAACGTAGACCAATAAGGCTGTGTGTGTAAACCTCACTCCCACACTTGTGATTGACTCTAGAGGCTGCGGTCTTTAGCGTCCTTGTTAGCGCACCCGCCTCCCACGCCGGAGACCACGTTCTAATTCTGCTCGGAGCAGGTCGAGTAAGACCGGTTACATTTGGTGCCGTGACCCAGATGGATTTAGGGTGGTGAGTGTAACGTAGGCCAGTAAGGCTGTGCGTGTAAACCTTACGAATAGGACCAGTTACACATGCGCCATTAGAATGACACTAGGGTGAGTAAATGATGACTTAAATGTCATTTTAGGGTGAACTAACCCTTTAACTGCTCGTAAACACAAATATCTAATCAGCCAATCACATGGCAGCAACTCAATGTATTTAGGTATGTAGACATGGTCAAGACGATCTGCTGAACCGAGCATCAGAATTGGGAGGAAAGGTGATTTCAGTGACTTTTGAATGTGGCATGGTTGTTGGTGCCAGACGGGCTGGTCTGAGTATTTCAGAAACGTTTCAGTTACGTATGTAACCCTCGTTCCCTGAAGGAGGGAACGGAGACATACGTCGGAACTGACCGACGAATTGGGGATCATTTTCAGAGACCAATCTACTTCGCATGTATAAAAACGAGCCAATAACGTTGGCATGCGGTCCACGCACCGCCCCGCAGCGCGGGTACAAATACGGAAGTGGAATACCGCATCCTCGCTTTTCCAACTGAGGAGCCGAAAAAGTGACTCGGCCCTTCAAAGGAAGCACAGCACCTGGCGACGGGACGTACGTCTCCGTTCCCTCCTTAGGGGAACGAGGGTTACATATGTAACCGAGACGTTCCCTTTCGGTCGGTCACGTTCGACGTACGTCGGAACTGACCGACGAATTGGGGATCCCTACCAACACACCAGGGAGGCTGGCCCTTCCAGCGCCCTGCTTGAGCTCGCTGGAGTGCTCCTAGGTTGGAGCAGGAGTCAGGGCTCCAAGCAGGGAAGGTCCGTCACTGCTGTTTCTGCAAGACCCACTCAGTATTGGATAACGCTGGGAAAGTGTGCCCGTCTCAGGGAGATGGAACAATGGAACTAACCTAGCAGGGTAGTGCTACATATGGCAGTCTCTGGGGTGGATCCAACCTGGTCCCAGGAGGGAAAGAACACCACCAGAGACGACAGAGTGAGCTCTGTCAAGGGAAAGACACGGGGCTAGCCGAGTAGGTACCGTAGGTATAGCGGGTACCGTGGAGAATACACATATGGGGTCGCCGTAGGGACCGCTACAAATGGAACCCAGCCTACACACATGTTCCTACACACAAGCATACGGGTGCAGGCCTGGCGTCAGACGGCCGCAACGTCTGACACCGAAGGGGTGACGGAGGAGCTCGACAGGGTTAGCCATTTCTGGGGAACACAACTGGAGACAATAGACGCACGTATCCGGCCCAGCGGGCGGGAGTGGCGTTGCAAGCCGACACAAGAACGGGCACTTCGCCCCTCCTGGCAACTGGGGGCGATTACACGGGAAGAAACCGGGTCTACATGGAGGCTATAAAATCTAACGAACGTGTTAGGTGTCGTCCAGCCCGCAGCTCTACATACAGTGGGGAGAACAAGTATTTGATACACTGCCGATTTTGCAGGTTTTCCTACTTACAAAGCATGTAGAGGTCTGTAATTTTTATCATAGGTACACTTCAACACTGTGAGAGACGGAATCTAAAACAAAAATCCAGAAAATCACATTGTATGGTTTTTAAATAATTAATTTGCATTTTATTGCATGACATAAGTATTTGATCACCTACCAACCAGTAAGAATTCCGGCTCTCACAGACCTGTTAGTTTTTCTTTAAGAAGCCCTCCTGTTCTCCACTCATTACCTGTATTAACTGCACCTGTTTGAACTCGTTACCTGAATAAAAGACACCTGTCCACACACTCAATCAAACAGACTCCAACCTCTCCACAATGGCCAAGACCAGAGAGCTGTGTAAGGACATCAGGGATAAAATTGTAGACCTGCACAAGGCTGGGATGGGCTACAGGACAATAGGCAAGCAGCTTGGTGAGAAGGCAACAACTGTTGGCGCAATTATTAGAAAATGGAAGAAGTTCAAGATGACGGTCAGTCTCCCTCGGTCTGGGGCACCATGCAAGATCTCACCTCGTGGGGCATCAATGATCATGAGGAAGGTGAGGGATCAGCCCAGAACTACACGGCAGGACCTGGTCAATGACCTGAAGAGAGCTGGGACCACAGTCTCAAAGAAAACCATTAGTAACACACTACGCCGTCATGGATTAAAATCCTGCAGTGCACGCAAGGCCCCCCTGCTCAAGTCAGCGCATGTCCAGGCCCGTCTGAAGTTTGCCAATGACCATCTGGATGATCCAGAGGAGGAATGGGAGAAGGTCATGTGGTCTGATGAGACAAAAATAGAGCTTTTTGGTCTAAACTCCACTCGCCGTGTTTGGAGGAAGAAGAAGGATGAGTACAACCCCAAGAACACCATCCCAACCGTGAAGCATGGAGGTGGAAACATCATTCTTTGGGGATGCTTTTCTGCAAAGGGGACAGGACGACTGCACCGTATTGAGGGGAGGATGGATGGGGCCATGTATCGTGAGATCTTGGCCAACAACCTCCTTCCCTCAGTAAGAGCACTGAAGATGGGTCGTGGCTGGGTCTTCCATCATGACAACAAGCTGAAACACACAGCCAGGGCAACTAAGGAGTGGCTCCGTAAGAAGCATCTCAAGGTCCTGGAGTGGCCTAGCCAGTCTCCAGACCTGAACCCAATAGAAAATCTTTGGAGGGAGCTGAAAGTCCGTATTGCCCAGCGACAGCCCCGAAACCTGAAGGATCTGGAGAAGGTCTGTATGGAGGAGTGGGCCAAAATCCCTGCTGCAGTGTGTGCAAACCTGGTCAAGAACTACAGGAAACGTATGATCTCTGTAATTGCAAACAAAGGTTTCTGTACCAAATATTAAGTTCTGTTTTTCTGATGTATCAAATACTTATGTCATGCAATAAAATGCAAATTAATTACTTAAAAATCATACAATGTGATTTTCTGGATTTTTGTTTTAGATTCCGTCTCTCACAGTTGAAGTGTACCTATGATAAAAATTACAGACTTCTACATGCTTTGTAAGTGGGCAAACCTGCAAAATTGGCAGTGTATCAAATACTTGTTCTCCCCACTGTATATCTGTCAGCGAGGCGCCTTGAGCCAGCGCCCAGGAGGAGGCCACACTCCTGGTTGAGTGTGCTCGCAACCCGAACGGCAAGGCACGTCTTGCGATTGGTACGCTAAGACGATAGCATCCACTATCCAGTGGGCTAACCTTTGCTTGGAGACAGCCTTTCCCTTCTGCTGGCCTCCGTAACAGACGAAGAGCTGCTCTGAGGTCCTAAAGCTTTGAGTCCGGTCAATGTAAGCGCGAAGAGCGCAGACGGGACATAACAAAGCCAGGGCTGGGTCTGCCTCCTCCGAGGGCAGCGCTTGCAGATTCACCACCTGGTCCCGGAAGGGAGTGGTGGGAACCTTGGGCATGTATCCGGGCCGGGGTCTCAGGATGACGTGAGAGTGGGCCGGCCCAAACTCTAGGCACGATTCGTTGACCGAAAGTGCGTGCAGGTCCCGTACCCTCTTGATGGAGGCAAATGCAGCCAGGAGTACTGTCTTTATGGACAGAGTTTTTAACTCTACAGACTGCAAAGGCTCAAAGGGAGGGCTCTGAAGTGCTATTGCCGCGACATACACTTTGAGGGTGGAGGGAGACAGCCTTCGCTCCAGCTCATCTTGCAGGAAAGAAAGCACGACACTTTCGGGGGTCTTCCCGGTGGGAAGAACACCACTCAACGAACAGGTTCCACTTCAGAGCATAGAGGTGCCTCGTAGAGGGGGCTCTAGCAGAAGCGATGGTGTCTGCCACCGCTTGTGGCAGGCCACCTAGAACCTCCGCGTCCCGTCCAGGGACCAGACATGGAGTTTCCAGAGGTCTGGACGCGGGTGCCATAGAGTGCCCCGTCCCTGAGAAAGCAGGTCCTTCCTCAGGGGAATCGGCCAGGGAGGGGCTGTCGAGAGGAGTGTGAGTTCGGGGAACCAGGTCCGGTTGGGCCAGTAGGGCGCAACTAACAAGACCTGCTCATCGTCCTCCCTGACCTTGCACAGTGTCTGTGCGAGAAGGCTCACTGGGGGAAACGCATATTTGCGTAGGTCCTGGGGCCAGCTGTGCGCCAGTGCATCCGTGCCGAGGGTGCTCCCGGTCAGGGAATAGTACAACTGGCAATGGGTCGAGTCCAGAGAGGCGAACAGGTCTCCCTCCGAGCAGATCCATCCGTCTCTGGGCTGCCCGTCTCTGGGCTGCCCGTCTCAGGGCTGCTTACCGGCCGACTTCACGGGACCCTGAGCGGGTTGGGCGGCACCCTTGCGTCCGGCGCCCTGCTTCCCGGGTGGAGGCTGCTGCTTGGGTTTGGCAGAGGCGGAGGCAGACGCAGGGGGACGCCCTCGGCGACGAGCAGGCAGAGGCGCTGCAGCCGGCAACAGGGTGGAGGCAGCAGCTGGTCACCGGGGCAGGATGTTTTTGATCGCCTCTGTCTGCTTTTGTGCCACCGAGAACTGCTGGGCGAAGCTCTCGATGGCGTCGCCGAAGAGGCCAGCCTGACAGACAGGGGCGTCAAAGAACCGAACTTTGTCGGACTCGTGCATGTCTGCCAAGTTCAGCCACAGGTGGCGTTCCTGGACCACCAGAGTGGACATCGCCCGACCCACCAGAGTGGACATCGCCCGACCCAGGGAGAGCGCAGTGACACACTGTGCGCAGTTCCTGCATAACGCCTGGGTCGGAACTACCCTCATGCAGATCCTTTAGCGCTTTGGCCTGGTAGACCTGCAGGAGCACCATGGCATGCAGAGATGACGCGGCTTCCCCGCAGGCTGTGTAAGCCTTGGGAGGGGAGACGTGGGTTAGCCCGCCAGTCCGCAGCGGCCCTGGGACACAGCGGCCCTGGGACACAGTTGCATCGCCACGGACCGCTCGACTGGGGGAATCCCCACGTATCCCTTAGCCGCGCCACCATCGAGGGTAGTGAGGCGCTATAAGGCGCTATAGGGCGCCATCCACGACTTCGTGAGCTCCTGATGCACTTCCGGAAAGAATGGTACTGGAGAATGGAATGGGCGGGGCGCTGAGAACCAGCACGGGCCGTCCCGAGAAACCAATTGTCCAGCCGTGAGGGTTCGGGACACGGTGGAGGGTGGAAGCATAGCCGTAAGTTCTGGATCTGACTCGGGCAACGCTACCACACCCGAAGGGAGCAACGCAGCCGAATCCTCATCTCCAGAGCCCATTAGCTCGTCCTCCGATGCAGCTATCGAGATCATATCCTCAGCCGGAGCCCCGAAAGAGACGGCCGGCCCCCCATGGGAAGGACCGGGCCGCTCTTCCGGAAGCTCCACCGGCGCAGCGGAGGGGGGAGGTGAAAATTATCCTCAATTCGTCGGTCAATTACGACGTACGTCGAACATGATGGACTGAAAGGGAACTGCTGACCTATTGGGATTTTCACACACAACCATCTCTAGGGTTTACAGAGAATGGTCCATAAAAGAGAAAATATCCAGTGAGTGGCAGTTCTGTAGGTTAAAATTACTTGTTGATGCCAGAGGTCAGAGGAGAATGGCCAGACTGGTTCCAGCTGACAGAAAGGCAACAGCAACTCAAATAACCACTTGTTACAACCAAAGTCTGCAGAAGAGCATCTCTGAACGTACAACACGTCCAACCTTCAATCAGATGGGCTTCAGCAGCAGAAGAGACACCGCTGCCACTCCTGTCAGCTGAGAACCAGAAACTGAGGCGACAATTCCCATGGGCTCACCAAACTTGGACAATAGAAGATTGGAAAAACGTTGCCTGGTCTGACTAGTCTTGATTTTTGCTGCAACACTCAGATGGTAGGGTCAGACAACATGAAGTAAGCAACATGAATGCATGGATCCTGCTTTGTATCAACGCTTCAGGATGCTGGTGGTGATGTGATGGTGTGAGGGATGTTTTCTTGACACACTTTGAGCCTCTTAGTACCAACCAAGCATTGTTTAAACGCCACAACCTAAGTATTGTTGCTGACCATATCCATCCCTTTATGACCACAATGTATCATCTTCTGACGGCTACTTCCAGCAGGATAACACACCGTGTCACGAATCTCAAACTGGTTTCTGTAACATGAGTTCACTAAACTCAAATGATCTCCACAGTCACCAGATCTCAATCCAATGGTGGAACAGGAGATTCGCATCATGGATGTGCAGCCGACAAATCTGCAGCAACTGTGTGATGCTGTCACGTCAATACGGACCAAAACCTCTGAGGAATGTTTCCAGCACCTTGATGAATCTATGTCATGAAGAATTAAGGCATTTCTGAAGGCAAAAGAGGATCCAGCTCAGTACTAGCAAGGTGTACCTAATAAAGTGGCCTGTATAGGTATTAAGGATTTTTTTCCTACAGAGTAGGACATTTTTTTCTCTCAAGGTTTATGAAGATGTGCAATAAATACTGGCACATTTAGCAAATCCTAAACACTCTTAGCACTGTCTTGAGGCAACAATGTGCTTTGCTGGTGAAGCCAAATATTGAGCTTAAGCACAGAGAGAATTCTGTTCTCATTCTGGCAGCTGGCAGAGTATAACCACAGTTGGATCATCCGATTACTCTGATGATAAGTCTGCCATTGACTGTCTATAGGCCCTTTTACACTGCCTTGAATTGTTGGTGTAAAGTGGGAGATGGCACAGATATATCCTCCTCGGCCTGCTGGAGTGACTTTTGTACTGAGCTTGCAGAATGTGGACTATGTATGCGATGGGATGTAAAAGAAATATTTTGTTGCAACCTTTTTACTTTAAAACTTTACTTTAAATATTTTTTTTTTTTCATGCTTGCAAATTAATAAAATGATTACATCTAATCCACTAATAAGCCTTTTAATTAGTGAACTACTTCATTGCAGGTATGGATTCACAATTATTTCACTGCACTACTACAGTTTTTTTAGTTGAATGTAGAAATAAAATGAAATAATTATTGCAATCCATCAGAATAATTGGGAAATACTGCTAGTTAAATAGTATGTGAAACAGTATATTATGCAATGCTAAATATTTTGGTTGTTGTCACATGACCTCATTATGTGCATTACATAAAACTCTTCGCAGTCTGATCAAATAAGTCAAAAATGATATCTGATATTAAAAGTTACGTCCAGTCATTTGAAACGGAAGTAAGTGCAATGCATTGTGGGATACAGTAGCCAACTCTGCATGCTATGTTATTGCTAGTATTTTGGCTCATCCAAGTATTGTACAGTATGCACAGAGGAAATGTGCATCCTATGCACAGTACACATACTATACTCTACAGAATTAGTAATAGTATTACGCTAGTCTGAATATATTCGCCCTTGTTACTGATTGGGAACCTTGAACCTTGAAGACACACTTAAACATTTGAAGGAAACTACACATGATAGTCAGTGGATGTATGCTCAGCTTACTGAGCTTGTGGCTAAAGCGGGTGGTTTTCCAGTGTACATGAGTCAGGTACGAAATGAAGCTCTGCCGCAGGCTAAGCTGTCACTCAGACCTGAGGTTAAAATAGAAAGATCTCCTACCCAAGGCAAGGACAACAGCGAGAGGATTCGATGTGTTATGTCATGCCTCCCAGACGTAGAATTACGGCAATGTTATTTAAAGAGTAAATATGATTCATTTGGAGACCTTCAACCATTGTTGTACATGATGTACAAGAGGCTGTGCTGACTATTTAACTATTTAATACAAACCAGTGCTCTCTCTTGCAAAGATTTACAGTGGTAGTTAGTTTACACCAAAACACTATAGTGATTATTGTTATTTGTTAGTATCACTAATAAATTAATACAATATCGCAATATATTACAATATATTAAACCAGGGTTATTATAGTTAACTAAGACAGTTTTGTTACTTGAAATAAAATAAATGTTAACTATAATAAAATACATTTTTTATTTCAGCTAGTTAATTTTTTTTAAATTTATTATAATTGACATATAATTTATATGTATACCAGTATTTTATTTTATTATATTCTTATTTATTTTATTTATTTTTAATAATTGTATTATTTTTATTATTATGTGATTTAATAGAATATAGTTTTCCAATAAAATATTTTGTTTTGTTTTGCTTTTTATATATATATATATATATATATATGACCTTCCTAATATTGTGTTGGTCCCCCTTTTGCTGCCAAAACAGCCCTGACCCGTCGAGGCATGGACTCCACTAGACCCCTGAAGGTGTGCTGTGGTATCTGGCACCAAGATGTTAGCAGCAGATCCTTTAAGTCCTGTAAGTTGCGATGTGGGGCCTCCATGGATCGGACTTGTTTGTTCAGCACATCCCACAGATGCTCGATTGGATTGAGGCAGGGCGCATTATCCTGCTGAAAGAGGCCACAGCCACCAGGGAATACCGTTTCCATGAAAGGGTGTACATGGTCTGCAACACTGCTTAGGTAGGTGGTATGTGTCAAAGTAACATCCACATGGATGGCAGGACCCAAGGTTTCCCAGCAGAACATTGCCCACAGCATCACATTGCCTTCTTCCCATAGTGCATCCTGGTGCCAAGTGTTCCCCAGGTAAGCGACGCATACGCACCCGGCCATTGACGTGATGTAAAAGAAAATGTGATTCATCAGACCACCTTCTTCCACTGCTCCAAGGTCCAGTTCTGATGCTCACGTGCCCACTGTTGGCGCTTTCGGCAGTGGACAGGGGTCAGCATGGGCACCCTGACTGGTCTGCGGCTATGCAGCCCCATACGCAACAAACTGCGAAGCACTGTGTATTCTGACACCTTTCTATCAGAACCAGCATTAACTTCTTGAGCAATCTGAGCTACAGTATCTCGTCTGTTTGATCGGACCACACGGGCCAGCCTTAGCTCCCCACGTGCCTGTCGCCGGTTCACCACTGTTCCTTCCTTTTTCTTTTGATAGATACTGACCACTGCAGACCGGGAACACCCCACAAGATCTGCAGTTTTGGAGATGCTCTGACCCAGTCGTCTATTTGGCCCTTGTCAAACTCACTCAAATCCTTACGCTTGCCCATTTTTCCTGCTTCTAACACATCAACTTGAGGACAAAATGTTCACTTGCTGCTTAATATATCCCACCCACTAACAGGTGCCATGATGAAGAGATAATCAGTGTTATTCACCTCACCTGTCAGTGGTCATAATGTTACGCCTGATCGTTGTATATAGCTGTGGTTACTTTTGCTGTTAGGCTCTCAAAATCCAAAAGCGTATATACCAGTTTATATATCCTCCATAAAACCCATTATGACAAAAGCAAGAGCGTGACTTTTATAGATACAGTTTCCTTTTAGGAACACTTGAATACTTAAGGCAATTCTGTGAGAAACTGCTCCGACTGTGTCGCATCACAAAAAGCAAGAAATTCATAGGTTATGCACAAAGCAACGGAAACATATACACAAGAGGATGGACGGTTGCAGAGAGGCAAGGTTGGAGCCACACTGCAGTGTGCTTGAATGAGCATGTAGGCCATGCGCGGCTGCTGATGCGTCGCTCACCCCCAGGAGCGAGAGTGGGGAGTTCGTACACGAGTCAAACAAGCCTCCCTGCATTCATGTGACATCCTCTGCCCCAGAGAAAGATAATGCTGGTTCCACAGTAAATAAAGTCATATTCAAGAAGACCTGTTCGGTTTTGTAGGATTAATGGTTCATTACTTCTGAAATAATTTTGGTCTGGGTAATTTTGTCATGCATGAAATTAAACAAGTTATATAACGGGCCAATTTGCGTTTTGTTTTCGACCGATGGCAAATGAGCGGGACTTTAAGGTAACAGGAATTACACATTTGACCTTTAAATTGACTGCTACAGAAGGTCACAGAAAAATGGATACAAATGCGATATCTGTGAAAGAAAATGTTAAGGAGGCGAAATCTTATCCATCAATCAACCGTCGCAACGTTAAGGACTGTGTTTCTTCAACGCTGGATTAACATACATCAGAAAGGCCAATTACCCTCAATATCTTAAGCTTAAGACGAGAGGCCTGAGGTGGTTTCGAATACGGAGGGACGTGGGTCTAATTATACAGTATGATCCCTCTCACTTGTCGGTGATGAATGGCTTCCTGCAAAATCAAAACCTGTGAGGGAGTCGTGGATCAATCCAAGCTTTGGATTAAGAGTTCACTGATAGCCCCCTGTCGAGATCAGGTTTAGAGAAGTAGGCTCTTATAGTTCTCATTTTAATCGTCTCCTTTACGCAATCATCCTACTTTTATTTGTGAGCCTGTGATGGTCCTTAAATGAGCTTATCCAACGCCTCAGACAAGCTAGCACCTTCCCTCTGTTGATATGATTAACCCTGAAGCCACAAGGAAGGTGGAGGTGTGAAATTATCTTTAAATAAAAGTGCAAGAGCTTGCACCTACTGTACTTTTTGCTTTGTTAATCGTTGCTGTAATTTACTGTATGAATCTATTTATTGTTTGTTTGCTCCCATTTTTTTTTTTGGCAAAAATCTGGTACGCTTTGGTGTCTGATGACTTTTTTAAAAGTACTAGAAGTTTTAGATTTTAAACTTGTCTAACATAAAATTAGCCTAGCATGAGAAGAGGTCAGTTTTAAACAGATCAAAAGCCTGTATCCCCTATTAAAGTGAATTTTGGCCTGTCCCTCCTCAGACGTCTTGACCGTCTCGACTTTAACTATTAAAATCATAAGTCATAATTTTCAACCCTGTTACCCAAATTATTGCAATAAAAAATATAAAACCAAACATTTTTTTTTTTTAATTCCATCAGTTACTACAAGCTATAACATTGCATCCCAAACTCCCTCACTCCCAGGCTAAATTTGCAACCCTGTTACCTGCAACTGTGTTACTGTTCTGGCATTTTTTTTTAAATAAGTAAATGTATTTTTGATGTTTATTTAATGTTTATCTCTACAAAATTGCACAATCAACAAATCAGAGTTTTAAACCATTCAAAATCCTATGTCTTAAATTGTGGTAATAGGGTTGCAAAAACTCATATAAAATGAATAGAAAATAAATAGAAAACAGCACATAGAATATTTAGTGTGGATTATTTTGAGATTTAAATGCATCAAATACCTGTATCTTCCTCTTAAAGCCAGAATTTTTGCCTGTCCCACCTTAGAGGTCTTGACCTTATTACATTTTTTTTTTTTTTTTTAAATTAAAATCATACAACATCATAATTTTGACATCTTCAACCCCGTTACCCATTTTTTTGTAATAAAAATTATATCTTATTCCTTATTCCCTTATTCTTACACCTTATTCCTACACCCCATGACGCTTTGCGTGAATTATGGGTGTAACTTCCGTTAAGCTGTAAACAATCAGTGAAAGGCTCGCTCTATGAACGCAATAATACCTTTTTTTATACTGGGTACAGTGAGATGACATTATTCTACTCACCCCTCAACCATCAAACATTCAAAGGACATTTAAAAGTGTAAAAGCATCAACAAGGTACTTCCAACAGACCATGAATAAGCCAAAAGCGCAATTCTTTCCGCAGCAATAACGGACGGGTTAAATCACTGTAGTAATATATATCTGTATTATGTAACATACGTTGCCTTAATCAAAAATGTTCATTAACTTCAGCACTGCGTGATACTATTTCAAAGTGATTTCTGTCATTTTGACAGATAATAAATTGTATTTACCTGTGAAAACAAACCTGGAAAGAGGAGAAAAACAAGAGATTCTTCGTGCATTCCAGTGAATTATTAATGGAATATATCGTAAATTAAATCGGGAGAACAGACCACAAATGTGCAGTATATGTTGTCCTTTTTCATACTGTTTGGAATACAAAGGCGGAAAAGAAAATAATAATGAGGAAAAGAATGCAGTGACTGAAAGAGCTCTTGCCATAGATATTCTTGTTATAACATAGAATATACTATATTATAAAATACCAAGCGTTACGTTATTCTCATGATGTCTGAAAATAAAACATGAAGGAAAATTGACAGCTCACTCATTCAAACTGATGGATAAGCTTTATTTGTTGGATAAGCTTTATTTGTTGCACAACCTTATGATTTGAAATGACTCGTTTCAGTCTTTATGAATGGAAGTTCCCCAAACCGGAAGTGCCACCCATAATTCAAAATGCAGTAGGAATAAGCTGGATAGGAATTTATAGGAATTTAACGTTCATCAGTCACTATAAACCAACGTTGGATCCCAAACTCGCTTACTTAAGGCTAAATTTGCAACCCTGTTACTCACTACCCCGATACTGTTCTGGTTTTTATTTTTTTTAAATAAATAAATAAATGTAAATTGATGTTTATTTAATGTTTGTCAAAATCACACAAATCAGAGTTTAAAACTGTTTTAAACTGTATTTAAAGGCTCAAATTGTGATAAGGTTGAAAAACTCATATAAAATGAATAGAAAATAAAACAACACATATAATATTAAGTTTGGCTTAATTAGAAATTTAAACACATCAAATGCCTGTATCCCCCTCTTAAAACCATACATTTGGCCTGTCCCATCTTGACCTTATGGAATTTATTTAACAATTAAAATCTTACAGCATCATAATTTTACATCTACAAACATATTACCCTTTTTTTTTAATAAACATTTTTCTAAACTTTTAATTCCTATAATTAATCACTATAAACCAACATTGACTCCAAAACTCGCTTGCTTCAGGCTAAATTTTCAACCCTGTTACTCGGTACCCCAATACTGTTCTGGTTTTTATTATTTTAAATAAATAAATGTTTATTTAATGTTTGTCAGTCACATATGTCAGAGTTTTAAACTCATTTAACTGTAAGGTTCAAACTGTGATAACAGGGTTGCAAAAACTCTCATTAAATGAATAGAAAATAAAAAAAACAGCAACACATATAACATTTACTTTGACTTAATGAGAGTAAGCTCCTCTTTTCAATGACCCCTTGTTAAAAAACATTGATATATTGACATATTGTAAGAACAGGATACAACATTATATTATTATATCATATAGCCCTAATAAATAAATATATATATATATATATATATTAGGGCTGTCAATCGATTGGCACTCTTGTTGTGTGATTAATCGTACACTTATCGTAAAATTAAGCATACGCCATTTATCTCATTAAACACATTCATTTTGTCATCATTTGCTATTTGCTATATCCAGCAAAGTAAACAATCAGAAAACTGTATTTTCAGCTTCAAGGATCATTGGAAACTCCAAAAGGACACCAAATAACCAAATTTAAGGAGTCCATATAATTATATTATATAATAAATTTATACACACCTAAGCACCCATGAAGAAAAAAAAAATTACAGAAAAAAACGTTACAGAATTCAGTGTATACTATGTGTACAGAGCAACAAGATTGTTTTCATTTTAGACGAGCTGCAATACCGAACAGAACCACACGGAGACGCCAAAAAACTCCTAAATCAACCGCTTTGACTGCATAAACCTACGATTACTAAACACAACAACGTACACATGACAAATCAAACATTATCCTTCCCGAGTGTGTGTGGAAACAATGCAAATGTACTGAAATGTGTCTGTACATGAATGCAGCGTGCGATCAGTGATCGAGAGCGCGCACACACACGGTTTGTTCTTTGTGCATCAATATACCAGACTCTCACGCGTTTACTGGACGACACCAAAATTGCGTTCTTCAGAAACAATCGCAGAATACGACAGAGCTCGTGTTTTAAAGCAAAGCACACACTGGAATGAATAATTCACTAAAAACGCAATGTGAGTCTCTATACTCTCCGATATGTCTGATGTAATCAGCCTGGCCTTCTTTACATTAGCGCTGTTTTGGACTGTTTGAATGAATTCGATTACTGGACCACTGAAAACTTTCCCAGGGTTTAACGGCTTAAAATGGCCTGATCACAAACAGAGAAGCAGAATTGGGTCAAAGGTTAGAATGGAAATTTCCTCCTACCAGGGTTACAGGTGCTTGTAGATTCTCAGTGTGATTGTGATAAACTCCCGACTTCTAAGATCATCTAACTGCGTGACGATAATTACGTTAATGACGCAGCTTCACGTACTTCTGTAATTTATTTGCGTTAATTGCGTTAAATTATTTTAACGCGTTAAGGAATTAAAATTAATCGCATGCATTAACGCGTTAACGGTGACAGCCCTAATATATATATATATATATATATATATATATATATAGCTCTGGAAAAAATTAAGAGACCACTTAACATTGAGAAATCAATGTTAAGTGGTCTCTTAATTTTTTCCAGAGCTGTATATAAATTCATTTTTTTATCCTGTTGGTAGAAAGTATCAATTTAATTTGTTAGAGAATCAAGAGTGACTGTGTTTTTGTGAGTGTGATGTGTCATTCCAGGCAGTAATTTGTAAAGCAAGACACGTATATGAACTTGGTACTTAGCACGTTTTCGGAACTAACGTCCTGTCTTTCTCACCACCGGCTGGCTAAAAGAATGGCCTGTACCTATCCGCTTCATCTCTGTTTTGTTATGAACGAAATAGTGACTTTAACACCCAGTTAACGACTGTTTCCCAGCAGTGGCCGCATGACACTACCTTCTCAACCACGGCCTCAACGGTTTTAACCACTTCCACATCCTCTCTGCATGCTCTACCTCCCCCCATCCTTCTTGTTTTGGATGGCGCCTGCTAGCACAACGCAGCTGCCAGGACTGATAGCATCGTGCTGGGTAAAAATTGCTGCCAGCGTTTATGCTAGGTGGCTTACGCTTCACGTGCTAGAGCGTGTTTGGGGTTTGCTGAGTTTTAATAATAGTAGACAGGCGGCAAACCATGATGAGGACTTGCTTGTGGACTTAAAAATAATCTGGTTGTCTTCTTAAACATCTAGCGCTAGTGGAAGTGAGCGCTAATGTTAAAGAGAATTGTTTACGTTTCGCTTGATGTAGTAATACAACAAAGAAGCCCAGAAGCCCTCACAGAAACAGCTAAAAACACCCAAACAACTGTTTTCATAAAACATGGGGACGTAAAACGAGCTAGCACCACCTCCGTTTATCCATGAACACCCTGCAGTTATCTCAGTGATTTACTGCTACTAGTCTATACTTTCATTGTCATGCGAATCATGTATTTCTGAGTAAGCATGTTTGGAAAGATGACTAAGTTTCACTTTACTGTAATTGATTCACCATCTTGTTTAGTCTGAGAGTGTACACAAAGTGAGAACGAAACACTGATATTTTTCACAAGAATCTAAATTCAATTGAAATACTTGGGACATTAGTTTAAGCATTATATGGATTATTAAAAAAAATATGGTCACACTTTAGATTTGGTCACAATTCTCACTATTAACTATGACTTTTGCCTCAATAAACTCCTAATTACTGCTTATTAATATTTAGTAAGGTAGTTATTAAGTTTAGGTTTTAGGTAGGATTAGGAATGTAGAATATGATCATGCAGAATAAGGCATTAATATGTGCTTTATAAGTAAACAGCCAATATCCTAGTAATATGCATGCTAATAAGCTAGTTAATACTGACAATTGGACCCTAAACTAAAGTTTTACCAAAAATATATATTATATGTCAATAGAAGTTCAGCTCAGCTGAGGTTACAATGGCGTCGAGGTCATGATGACGCATTTACAATAGAAGCCAATTAGGCTAATTTTTGGAAGATTTAAATTCAGAAATATAAAGTTTATAATTTTATAAAAGCACTTGCATTAATTCTTCTGTTAAAACTTGTGTATTATTTAAGCTGGGAAGTTGTTCTCTACAATTTTACAATAGTTTTTAGGTGTTATGTTGAAACAAAATCAAATATACGTAACTCTACACAGAAAAGGATAGTTAGCATTTTTTTCACAATAATATCATAGCACACACATATTGTTTACATCTTGTGGCTGTACCGTTGAAACAGTGAGTATTTTAACGTTTATATTTTGGCCCCTTTTATTTCAATTGTAAGTGTGATCCCCATTCACACGGATCCGCAAAAACGACTAAAAACGCTGTATTATTCATGCAAGGCCTGTAGATGGCGATGTCACTTTGTAAAGAAACACTATGCGCCTATAGACTGAACACGCAATACGCATGCACATGACGTCACTGTTTTCACAAATTTCCGTTTTTTGTAGTTTACACAGAGATAATAATAGTATCGTTTTTAAAAATGTGCACGTTAAAACCTGTTTTCAGGCCCCCAAAACGCTGTTGTTGTGTAAATGAATGGCCAAGACACACAAAAAGTTTTTAGTTAAATGATGTCGTGTAAACGAACCCTAGGGTTAATAACACAGGTATTTAGCATGATAGCTATTACCATGTTGCGTTTTTAGCATTTGGCGACAGGGTCAAGGGCGGCCATGGCTCATTGATGCACGTGGGGAGCGAAGGCTGGCCCGTGTGGTCCGATCAAACAGACGAGCTACTGTAGCTCAAATTGCTCAAGAAGTTAATGCTGGTTCTGATAGAAAGGTGTCAGAATACACAGTGCTTCGCAGTTTGTTGCGTATGGGGCTGCATAGCCGCAGACCAGTCAGGGTGCCCATGCTGACCCCTGTCCACCACCGAAAGCTCCAACAGTGGGCACGTGAGCTTTCAGTCGCTTAGTTATTTTATCAGTTATGCTGATAGATGTTGCTAACAGTTACTGTATGTGTTATATGATTTTTAATTTATTATCATAATCATAAAAACCCCTTGTTTGCAGTGCAAATAGTTTTACTGTTTGCTGCACTTTGTTATTCTTCTAGTTATTTACCTGTAGCGGCTAATGAAGTCTTGCACATTTACAGGAAATAACTTACTTCCGCATTGAAAAATAAGGTGGATATCATGACTGAAATGCTAAACCAAACAGCATTTAGAAGCAGAATTACACATTTTATAATTAAAAATATTGTCAAATTCGCTTGAATGTAAAAATGTACAGATAAAGATTATTGTAATGCATCATGCTTGACAATGAGTATATTTTCTGCACTACATGTGATTTTAATTTCTTCGGGGCGCAGCAGACTGAAATATTACATTACTCTGAATTTCTCAACTTCCCTTTATTTCCTCCTCTCTCTTTCTCTACTTTTCTGTGGTGTTTCCTAAAGACCACAGATTCTATTTTTGCCCTCCTATTTACTTTCATATATTTTAAATGTAGGCGCCCAGAGCCCCTCCCTGTTAAAGACCCAGCCCTGGTTAGCAAACCGGAGGCCGTGACACAGTGCTTCCATTCTTCAGGGGAACTGTGTGTGTGTTTGTGTGTGTATGCGCCTCGACCCCTCCCTAACCCAAACCCCAAAACCAGCACTGACTGTATCCAGGGTACGCTGTCATTTCCTGTCACTGGAGCCTGTCGTTCAGTTGGTTAGGGTTGGGATAAGTGATCTTTCTTCAATATTGATGTGGATCTGAAACAAATGAGTTCCATCATTAAATTACTTGTACTGTGTGATTAATTATACAGTATGAGGGAGCTGGGGTCTTTTTGTTTTCATTTTTGATCAGCCACTTAATTTATTCACCTGAAAATTCATGAAAAGGAGTCTTTGATGGTCAGGTCATTAAAAGTGCATGAACTTGTATTCTGTCCAAATCGACATCTTTATTCATTTTTATGAATTGGTTAAACACTATCAGCTCAAATAATGTTTCGGCGAACCACTTTAGCTGCAGGTGCTATTTGCTAAATATTGTGATTATTCCATTGCAAAAAAAAAAAAAAGTCCTCTCTGCATCATCACAGTCACTCACACTAGAAAACACAACATTTAGTCTCACATGTTTTGGCATTTTATATATATGTGTATGTATGTATGTGTGTGTGTGTGTGTGTGTGTGTGTATATAAAAATGTTAAATTTAATTATTATAATTTCATAATTATTTATATATTATTGATTATTATATGTAATATAATAATATGCAATGTAGTAATATATATATATACACTCACCTAAAGGATTATTAGGAACACCATACTAATACTGTGTTTGACCCCCTTTCGCCTTCAGAACTGCCTTAATTCTACGTGGCATTGATTCAACAAGGTGCTGAAAGCATTCTTTAGAAATGTTGGCCCATATTGATAGGATAGCATCTTGCAGTTGATGGAGATTTGTGGGATGCACATCCAGGGCACGAAGCTCCCGTTCCACCACATCCCAAAGATGCTCTATTGGGTTGAGATCTGGTGACTGTGGGGGCCATTTTAGTACAGTGAACTCATTGTCATGTTCAAGAAACCAATTTGAAATGATTCGAGCTTTGTGACATGGTGCATTATCCTGCTGGAAGTAGCCATCAGAGGATGGGTACATGGTGGTCATAAAGGGATGGACATGGTCAGAAACAATGCTCAGGTAGGCCGTGGCATTTAAACGATGCCCAATTGGCACTAAGGGGCCTAAAGTGTGCCAAGAAAACATCCCCCACGCCATTACACCACCACCACCAGCCTGCACAGTGGTAACAAGGCATGATGGATTCATGTTCTCATTCTGTTTACGCCAAATTCTGACTCTACCATCTGAATGTTTCAACAGAAATCGAGACTTATCAGACCAGGCAACATTTTCCAGTCTTCAACTGTCCAATTTTGGTGAGCTCGTGCAAATTGTAGCCTCTTTTTCCTATTTGTAGTGGAGATGAGTGGTACCCGGTGGGGTCTTCTGCTGTTGTAGCCCATCCGCCTCAAGGTTGTGCGTGTTGTGGCTTCACAAATGCTTTGCTGCATACCTCGGTTGTAACGAGTGGTTATTTCAGTCAAAGTTGCTCTTCTATCAGCTTGAATCAGTCGGCCCATTCTCCTCTGACCTCTAGCGTCAACAAGGCATTTTCGCCCACAGGACTGCCGCATACTGGATGTTTTTCCTTTTTCACACCATTCTTTGTAAACTCTAGAAATGGTTGTGCGTGAAAATCCCAGTAACTGAGCAGATTGTGAAATACTCAGACCGGCCCGTCTGGCACCAACAACCATGCCACGCTCAAAATTGCTTAAATCACCTTTCTTTCCCATTCTGACATTCAGTTTGGAGTTCAGGAGATTGTCTTGACCAGGACCACACCCCTAAATGCATTGAAGCAACTGCCATGTGATTGGTTGATTAGATAATTGCATTAATGAGAAATTGAACAGGTGTTCCTAATAATCCTTTAGGTGAGTGTGTATATATATATATATATATATATATATATATATATAATGACATTAACAAAATGTTTTTTTTATATATATATATATATATATATAAAACATTTTATATATATCAGACTGACTAAAGGTAATCATAGATATGACATCAGGGCAGTCACGACTATTGACTGTTTCCTCATATTTCTTAGACTGTCATCATTTCACACCAGAATTTTTTGTTTGCACAGAGGGGGGCAAGAGAAATGGTGAGATGAAATGACAACATGGACTTGAGTCACATAGCGCCTCATATATGGAAAGTAATTGCAAAACAATTGTTGAGAAGAAGACTATCTGTATGAACACTATTTTGAACAGCTCTCAGCTTGTGGTGAAATCAATTAAAACTCATGCTGTTTATTACCAATTGACTGAAATTAAGTGTTCTTGCAGTCGGAATGCAAGTCGATTCAATTTTTGGGGAATGAATATGGGAAATGAGGCATTACTTTTACAACCATCTGATGCGAAAGAGGCATCTGGCTCCTTCAGGAAAGAGATTTAACCAGAGTAATGCTCTGCCATTTATCTACTCCTCCACTTTTACCATCAACATTATGCTAATAGGACGACTCAGTAGCTCGTTACACACTCCTCGTGAAAATCCGTGCTGCGAAATCCATAGGATTCGTCGAGTTTCTATTCTCCGGATTGCCTGCTCACTCTCGGATATATAGATCTGCTTTGAGGTTCTTATCTGACTCTCCCAGCTCCCAGCGTAATGCGTTCACTTACCAACTGCACACACTCATTCTTAGGGGGAAAGACAGAACAGAAGGACTGACACTACAGTCTTAACTTCACAGTCAGCTCAGAGGAACGCACACAGCTCTAAGCCGCCCTGTTGCTGCCTGCAAGGTGGAGATATTACAACTCTGTGTAGGACAGATGCAAAGATCTGAGCAGCACTAGCTAACCTGCGTCTGTCGTGCTTGTTTTCGCACTTCCAAGATATTGGGAACATCCTAGGCTTGATTTGAAACCAAAGAGAGACTAGTATGCAAATGCTGATTATTGTGACATGTGGATTTAATTTCATTTAATGTCTTGACAAAAAAAGTTTGTAATTGGCCCGAGAAGACAAACCTTCTGATTGCTTTTAGTATAAATCTAAATTAGATATTTGTGGCTATAGTACATCTATGTTAGCTTTGAAGCTGTCTAGGAGTATTAAGACATACACAAATGTGTACACAAATCTTTTGTCCAATCAAATGCTCTCTAGAATGAAAAGGTCCCTCCCCCTAATAAGGGATCACATTTTAATAGTTAACCCTGGGTCATTGTAATTGTCATGGTCATTGTAAACCTTGGGTAAATGGAATCCTGGGTTATTTTACTTCACGTTTCACTCAGGGGTTAACAATTAATCCTCGGTATTCATAAACTGACGTTTCACATTGTACATTCCTAAACCCTGGGTTAATGTTAATCTCCTCAAATGTTGACTGTTTCCGTGACTGTTCAAACCACGTGAATATGAGGCATGCGATTGGTTGTCTGTTGCTAAGCATCTGATGTAACATTCTAACACTGCATCATTTCACGCTGTAAAAGTTTAGCACTGCAATGCGGGGTTAAGAGCGCAAAAGCAGTGCTAACCCTGCTCCGGAGGTTTCATAACCCCGGGTAACAAGCGGTGCTAACCCCATTTCCAACTTACAAGTGTCAAATGATCCTTTAGCTGGGGTTAAAAGCGGGGTTTAGAACAACAATATTCAAAACAGCATACAACCGTACTACTTTTCCTTTTTTATATACTGTATATATAGTGCATCCGGAAAGTATTCACAGCGCTTCACTTTTTCCACATTTTGTTATGTTACAGCCTTATTCCTAAATTGATTAAATTCATTAATTTCCTCAAAATTCTACAAACAATACCCCATAATGACAACGTGAAAGAAGTTTGTTTGAAATCTTCGCAAATTTATTAAAAATAAAAAACAAAAAAAATCACATGTACATAAGTATTCACAGCCTTTGTCATGACACTCAAAATTGAGCTCAGGTGCATCCTGTTTCCACTGATCATCCTTGAGATGTTTCTACAACTTGACTGGAGTCCATCTGTGGTAAATTCAGTTGATTGGACATGATTTGGAAAGGCACACACCTGTCTATATAAGGTCCCACAGTTAACAGTGCATGTGAGAGCACAAACCAAGTCATGAAGTTCAAGGAATTGTCTGTAGACCTCCGAGACAGGATTGTATCGAGGCACAGATCTGGGGAAGGGTACAGAAAAATTTCTGCAGCATTGAAGGTCCCAATGAGCACAGTGGCCTCCATCATCTGTAAATGGAAGAAGTTTGGAACCACCAGGACTCTTCCTAGAGCTGGCCGCCTGGCCCAACTGAGCGATCGGGGGAGAAGGGCCTTAGTCAGGGAGGTGACCAAGAACCCGATGGTCACTCTGACAGAGCTCCAGCGTTTCTCTGTGGAGAGAGGAGAACCTTCCAGAAGAACAACCATCTCTGCAGTACTCCACCAATCAGGCCTGTATGGTAGAGTGGCCAGACAAAAGCCACTCCTCAGTAAAAGGCACATGACAGCCCGCCTGGAGTTTGCCAAAAGGCACCTGATGGACTCTCAGACCATGAGAAACAAAATTCTCTGGTCTGATGAAACAAAGATTGAACTCTTTGGCCTGAATGGCAAGCGTCATGTCTGGAGGAAACTAGGCACTGCTCATCACCTGGCCAATACCATCCCTACAGTTAAGCATGGTGGTGGCAGCATCATGCTGTGGGGATGTTTTTCAGCAGCAGGAACTGGGAGACTAGTCAGGATCGAGGGAAAGATGAATGCAATGTACAGAGACATCCTTGATGAAAACCTGCTCCAGAGCGCTCTGGACCTCAGACTAGGGTGAAGGTTCATCTTCCAACAGGACAACGACCCTAAGCACACAGCCAAGATAACAAAGGAGTGGCTACGGGACAACTCTGTGAATGTCCTTGAGTGGCCCAGCCAGAGCCCAGACTTGAACCCGATTGAACATTTCTGGAGAGATCTGAAAATGTCTGTGCATCGACGCTCCCCATCCAACCTGATGGAGCTTAAGAGGTCCTGCAAAGAAAAATTGGAGAAACTGCCCAAAAATAGGTGTGCCAAGCTTGTAGCATCATACTCAAAAAGACTTGAGGCTGTAACTCGTGCCAAAGGTGCTTCAACAAAGTATTGAGCAAAGGCAGTATTTATACTTATGTACAAGTTATTTTTTTCGTTTTTTATTTTTAATACATTTGCAAAGATTTCAAACAAACTTCTTTCACATTGTCATGGGGGTATTGTTTGTAGAATTTTGAGGAAAATAATGAATTTAATCCATTTTGGAATAAGGTTGTAACATAACAAAATGTGGAAAAAGTGAAACGCTGTGAATACTTTCCGGATGCACTGTATGACAGAAATGGTAAAAGTAGTATGTCAGTATACTAATTTTAATTCAGCCTATGTGTGCTACTTGCTAATGTTAGCAAAAAACGCCAACCCCTTCGATACGCCTCGTCAAACTTCGTGTTCCAATAAGAAATATGTCAACACAGTAAACAAACTTCTCTTTAGTGTAAGAATAAACGTAATCAAATGGCAAGCATCATCAAGCATTTTTACTTGCAATGCTGAAAGAATCTACTAAGCAAAATAAATCAAACACTCTAAACATTCCAGGTGGTACCATTATGGCTCCGGCAGGCTGAATCTATAAGGAGATCATGACATGATTTCATATGCACTTTCATGTGGCTTGCCATTTAATTATACATTAGTTTAGGGCCTCGGAATGAGACCCCGTCACTTCACAGGTACAAACAGTTGAATTATTGAGCAGCTTACATGCTGGAAATGCAGCAGCGTAGCTGTTTCGGTGCAAAAACGGGAAAGACTGCAAGGTGATGTATCCCTTTATTCTTACGCTCCCAGAGTTACTCTCAGCTCTTTGAGTCAACTGAGCCACTTTTCTATCACATTCAGCTCTGGAGGGGTGCGATTAAACTTGGTCAGACAGCCTCACATGGATTTTTGTCGTTAGCATTTTGGTCTTGTTATGTGTTGCCTGAATATCCATGAATTTTCAAAGCACTGAAGCAGAGACTTTGAAAACGTAAGACAAAGCCTTTTGACAGATCAATTATGAGAGTACAGCTTGAAGTCGCTAAATGTGCCACTGACACTAGCGAAATGAGGTTTAATTCAGTTGCACGGTACTATGTGAGTGCTAAACCTACAGTATATACAATTAAATACCCTGTGTATATATCCTATTAGATACAAACCTCAAGGAACTGTATGCAAAAAGCATTGACATGGAATTTAAGGATCTGAAATGTGGAATGTAAATGTAAAATTTAAAGCTGAAGTGTGTAATTATTTTTTGATGTTTAATACTTACTCCTATCCACACTTAATATGTAGAGACAACTATAAGTAAGCCGTTTGTAGGTTGATTCTTCCTAAAAGTGTAAACGCTGCTGTGTTATTAAAACATTGCACTGTTTGTTTCAGCATCCCAATTAGCCTAGCATAGCAACTGTGGCTGGACCAATGGCATGAGTTTGGGGTGTGGCTTTTTGTTTGCAGAACAATGACAGGCAGTTACATTTGCAAATAGAGTGGTGCAGGTATGAAGTCACTTTGTAGGCCAAGCAGCAGTTAGCATCACACTGGTCCCCTCGACAAAAACCCAATAGGATTTTCCCACAGGCTTTTGGATTATCCAAAATATTGGATAATTTTCACAGATGAACACAACTTTTATGAATTTTGAAGCCTACATGCAGTCGCCAGAAGTCAAAAGCTAAAGGTAGGCTATAAATTAACTACTCCATGGTCTCCCACGACTTCAACGTCACCATCACTAAGCTTCCGACAACTCTTTCAGTTTTTATCTAAAAACATTTTCTCAGAAAGTTTGAGTTAGAATAGTTTATAAGAGCATAATTAAATGCATAATGAGGCTGTAAAAGCGGACTGAGTTTACAAGTTCGGCGTGATGATGTTTAATCTCCTCAACAGCCTCTGTAGTCCCATTTAGCCACTTGTTAGCAACCGCGTTTTTCAAGACACGTAACAGCTTCAAAAAATAAGTGGGGTAATACTGATGTATTTTATGTTGTAGAATAAAACGTGAAAGTGTCTTGAGCTTGTGTTCACCACAGACCTTATTTCAGCCGTTTAACCAAAAACCCATTGACTTTGGGACGATGGAACCGGAAGTGCTAAAATGCTAACTCGCTTCCACGTTTTGGCCTACAAAACGATGTCATACCTGCACCACTCTATTCTGTGATAGTGGAACAGAAATTACATTCCTTTAACTAAGTTTTAAATGTAAGTTTGAAAATTACATTTTAACTTCATAAATTGTAATTCTTTCAAATTTATCTTGAACGTAAATCAGAACGTAATAATCAGAAATTGTCTATTGGGAAAATACACTCTTAAAACTCGGTTGACTGAAGCCATTTTTGGAATGTAGCCATCGAGGATGCATGACTTGAATACTGTCTCAAAATATAAGTTCAATATGTGCAAATGTGACATTAAATCAATTAAATTCTGTAGTAATGTTGTAATTTGTGACTTCATTTTGCATTGTGCCTAATTTTTAAAATTCTGGAATTCTGTCAAATTTAAATGTATAATTCCAATTTTAAAAGTTTGCATGCATTCCATCAGCGACGTCATCCTTTGGGAAAGTACACTCTTAAATATTCACTCAGTTGACTGAAGACATTTTTTGGATTGCAGCCACCCAGGACACATCACTGTCTTTAATTTACACCTCCAGGGCTTCAGATGTGTGATATACAGCTGATTGGGTGAGGGGAAAGAGAGAAAGTGAGAGAAATAGAGGGGTGTAACAGAAGCTGACAGACTGAGTGTTTTTCGAAGCAGGATACGCATGAGTGGGCTGGTTAAGTTGATATCCACTGGGGGTGGTGGATGGGTGAGGGGCGTGCGTGTGCCAGGCAGGAGACCTTATTCCCGATGACAGGTGAAGCCTATTACTACAGCTGAGACCTCGCAGCTGACCTGGATCTACTGTGGATCCTCTCTGCAGAGCACATGCCATGTTCCCAGGATTACTACGACCCCTTTGAGACAACAGTATGCAGCTCATGCTTTAAGAATGATGGCAAATTGAAGTGAGCGTGGTCAGCCCCAGAGCTTAGTTTCAGGATGATGCAATCATTAATAAAACTACAACTTACTTTAAAGTTAAAAAGTCAGCCTGAAGCTTTGCATCAAGTAGGTCGGCTTTGAGGTGCTTAAAGAACTGGAACGTGACATCTTCTTGCACTCATTTTTCTCGAGCGCAGCTCAGTGTGACATAAATGAGCACTTGAACACCTTTCTATCGTTGACGTAAGTGCTTTTGAAGGTTTATCCCTTTCAACCGTACCTATGCTCTGACTATATGACTATAACAGGTTTAACCTTCTTGGAAATATTCAAGGCGTCTCCACAAGGCATTAAAAAGGAGACCACCATGTTTTGCAGAGCAACTCAACATTGAATAAGCTCTAAAATCTGATTGTATGAGCCGGTTCGAAATTGTAATTATATTCACACCAGGGATCACACCTCAAATACATTTTAGAGTAATGTAGCAAGTTGCAATATCTCTTTGTACTGTGCCTAACCTTCTTGGAAATCTTCAGGGCTTCAGGGCAAGACACCAATAGATAAAAAGAGACCACTAAAAGTTCAGCAAAATAGCCCAACCTTACGACTGGTTTTGCAAGGTATTAAAGAGTCTCTTGAATGCAGTCTCAAAAATATGATTGCGTGTTCAAAGCCATTGTAAATTGCCAATACAGGGTAGGTGCAAACGTGACCTTAAATTACTATAAATTAAATTGTATAGTAATGTGCCAAGTTGCAACATCATTTTGCATTGTGCCTAATGTTCATGCACATCTTCAAGTCATCAAGTGACAAAAGAAGACCACCAAAAGTTCTGAAAGCAACCCAACCTTAGGACTGGTTTTCTCTCGAACTCTGTCTCGAAAAGATTATTATATGTTCGAAGCCATTGTAAATTGCCAATATACATATACCCTGTATACTGGGAATTCACAACAGCTTCGAACATGCATGCAAATGTGATCTTAAATCAATTAAATTGTGTAGTCATATGCCATTCAAGTTGTTGTCATTCAAGTTGCTGCATCGTTTTGCATTGTGCCTAACCTTCTTAGAGATCTTCTGGGCTACTTCACAAAACGGGGGCGGAAAAATTAAGTATGCAACATAGGCCCTGTTTACACCTGGTATTAAGATGCGTTTTGGTCGATCATATCACAAGTAGACGAGGGAGACACATTCCCGTTTACACCTGGTGCTTTAATCCATCTCTTTTGTCCACTTTCGACCACTTTTTTCCTGACCGCATGTGTGGTAAAAATAAACGATGTGCAGCAGAAAACGTGGAGGGAAGCGCAGAATCCAGTCATAAAATTTACTGTATAACACGGAATTTGTCAAATTTTTGATGAATAAATAAAAAGCAGGTCAGTACACTTAAATCAAATCATGATATAGACTAGTGTCTGTGAAAATTAAACTGCAAAAAGACTATTTAAATACAAATCCTGCATGTTCTGCATGTTCTCATGTTCTGCATGTCTCATTTCCCACACACACACACTGAAGCACGCTTACTGTGTTTTCAGCCTCTGCCTGCCTCACCTATGAGGACAGGAATGCATGAACTTCATCTCCAGAGCCGCTTTGAGAGTCATTTCATCAGCATTTTACTGTTTCATTTGAGAAAAAACAATTGTCATATCATAAACACACAGAAACTCAAAGGTCTTCACAGCAACCCGTCAAAATAAAAGTTTGGAAAAATAAAAGTTAACTTGACAGAAATATATTACATTCACACAACAGAGACTTGACCCAAAGCCAGCTGCTGACTTGTGGATGAAAACAACAAATCGCAGGCTTAACCAGGGATAAAGAAGCAGGCCTACATCATCATCTACCATGTTTAAGAGAAATAAAAGATAGTGAGGAGAGCAGTCAGGTGATGAAGACAGCTTGTAGGATAAGTGTGCCGTAAAGTGTGAGTACCAAGCAGCATCTCCAGGTGCTCCCTTGAGAACCAGACCAAAAAAGTTTTGTGTACCCCTAGATATTGTATTGTTGCTGCTTGGTGTAAGGCATTGGGAGATGGGGACCACCCAAATTTCTGCAAAGGAACCTAACCTGATTTTGCAAGGCATCAAAAACTCTCTTGAGCCCTTGCTCTAAATTCCAATTGGATGACCCATGTTGGAAGCCGCTGTAAAAGTTTTTGTCTGAATTGTTAGGTCATTGAAAATGCTCAAAGATCCGGAGAACTGCCCGAGACATTGCAGAGTTAAATCTATCTGTCTTGGACTTTTTCTCGTTTGGCCTGAAATTGGGAACCCTTTGCACCTCGACACTCTGAGAATGATGATTTTCAGTTCCCGCATGTGAATCATCATTCGGTGTCTTTATGAAACCTGACTGACCAAAATGACAACCGAAACCTTTAGCTCCACTTCGTCATCCATCAGTCCCACCGAAATAATTACAGTGGCTGCCTGAGACCCAAATCGAGGGGTCGAATCTAATAACCTCCATTAACTCTTCAGACATCTCAGATGGCAAGTGCAGCATAATGAGGTTAGGTCTCCTTCGTAACAGATAATGCTCGGTCTCAAGGCATATTGCGCTCATACGCCAGGCTGCTTTTTAAGGCCCTGGCCGTTTTTCTGGAGAAATGGCATTCTTTGAAGGTGTCCACAGGCAAACCCAGGTGGATATTATCAGCATCTCTCAGCTGAACCGTGATGCCTGCCAGTGCGGTCGACTGGCAGGCTGTCGCTCTGAGCAGTAGGGTTTTTCTTTCCTCTTGTTTTGGCACAGAGGCCGGGGCAGATGCCACACTCATCCCTCGGGGTTTTGTGTGCGTATGTGTGGATGTATGTTTGTGGGTTTGGGATGAAACCTGTGGCTGCAGTGTCGTAAGGCAGAGAAGGCAAGTGTTAAATAGCCCATCTATGGCGGCAATAGCAAGGTCTTCACAACAGATGGAAGGAAAAGCCGATGGTGTAGCAAAGCTCCGTGGAGTAGATGTACGGAATGTTTTACACTCAGGATTGGATTAAAGCAGATAAATTTGTGTGGAAACAGTGGCATTTTCCTTTCTTCATCTCCAAAACTGAAACTCCCAATGCTGCACTAACAATCTTGAGGTTTGCTATAGCAGTTCTGATTTTGAATCATAATTTTGAATCTTGGTGTGTCGTTTATTTTAAAAAACATGATTGTATTCAAAGGTGTTGGTACGGAAAGTGTGGTTCTACCACACATACATTTGTTGCCGTTCAGAGAGACATTAATACATTCAATATCAACATGGATAGACGATTTATCATTGTTGTTTTTAAATTTAGATATGTACATACAATATGTGTGTTTCACTTGTATTTTAAAGCTAGTGAGCGTTATTTAACTATCACAAACTATGCATCATTTGAAAGCTAAAACACTCAAGATTCATGTTCTGAACTTGTTTTTGCAATAAATAAACCAGAGAAGAAAGGCTTAAATGAAATGCTGAAGGACCGGCCATGTAAACATGAACAAAATAAACGCAGTACTCATCTTTCATCTCCTATCGTGCAGATCAGAAGCCAAGAAACACCAGCATACATTTCAATGTAAGGGTCCACTCTTCAAAATGCATCCCACTTTTTAATCCAAAACAACGAAAAAATAGGGGAAAAAACAAAAAATCCTCCTTTGTTTGCATGAGTGTTTTGAGTTAGAGTAATCAATCATGTCCATTTTCAATGAAATATCGATTCTAATCAGTATTCTGATGATCTCCCCTGCAGTTTAGACTCTTCTGCCTAATATGAGCCCTCCCTTGTCTCTCTCCTTCAATCACAGGCGTTTGGGTGACTCAATGTATCCAGGAAGCGCATTACAGCCATGGCGAGGTATCAATCATAGCACCCATGGTTTTCATTGGATAAAGCCAGTCAATGCCTAGCCAATGACGTAGTAACCAATCAAAAGGCGTCATCTTGCGCAGTATATGTAAACAGCATTGGTGAATACTACTCGTGTTTACGTTTCCATCGACTCCCGCACGCGTCTCAGTTTACGCACACACCTTAGGCGCAGCTCACAGACTGTATGAGAGACAGTTCTTATCAACTAAATGAGTTTTTTACACTTTGTAAATTCTGTAAATAGTTGCTTTAGTTTTTCAGTAACTGTATATCCATTATAATTAGCAGTTTATTGCAGATTTATTTAAATGAAAAACTACTCTTTACAATTACAAATGTTCTGAAATAAATGGCCTTTTTGAAAGGACGCCTAGACTTTTCTTGGCATAAAAGCTTACAGAAGCTACATTTTTGAGCGTATCATCCTCAAATTTGAATCAAAACATGATCAGACATTCAGTTTTATATTTAGGTTATTTTCAGGCCATTAACATTAAAGTATCATCAATTTTTTTCCTAAGTGAATTTCAATTTAAAAAAAAAATTCACTTACATGTATATTTAACCTTGTTTTACTCTGTTCCTATACTACTTTGAGTTATTATGACTTTTGGGTAACAAAATTTCAAGTGTCTAGTTTAAAATAAGACCAGATTTATGAATATAGACCATAGGGTTTAAGAGCTGCAGACATTTTTATTTGGGTATGTTGTTTTCAGAAAATTCTCAAAAATAGGGGCGCAAGTTAAATATAATATTTTTGTTTGATATTTACAGCTGTTTGGAGATTATTTTACGGCACTAAAATCTCTTTTTTACTTTACCGAAAGGCTTAATAGGTAGCCTAATAATGTCTACTTCTGATTTATTACTTTAACAGTTAAACTAATCAAGAGCAAAATAAAAAATGTGTATATGTATTACATGGTACAAATGTTGTTGTTGTTTTTTTTGTTTTTTTTTTTACCAGTTTTAAAGTTTTATTACATTTTTGTTCCTGAAATCCACCCTTGCTGGGATCAGTATAACCCTGATTTTTTGGATCAAAGTAATCCCAATCTTACTAAAAAGTTTTGAACAACACAAACTGATGATTTGATCCAGATCAAAACCAAGATTGGATTTTGTGATCTAATCTGATTTCAGAATCCTTTTTTTCTTTTGAAGTATTGAGAAAGAAAATCACCCATATTCTTTTATTCTCCTTTTTTTTTTCTTCCCGTAAAACAAAACTCATGCCAGGAGAACCAGCTGATGTCATCGATTGTCGTCCATTTGTTTTTCTTCTCAAGTCACGTTTGATCTCGCGATTCTCCGTGAGATCTCGTCTCACTGTGAAAATGTTACTACAATCGACAGGTATGTGGTCTCGCGGTCTGGACGAATCTTCTAGTGTGTGCATTCAGAGGATTATAATTCAAAAAATCTGAATCTGCCCTCATGTCTGTGGTCTCCCACAGTTTTAAAATCGATTAAGATTTGAAAATCATCTAGTGTGTCCCAGGCCTTAGACAGAAATGTTTCTGCATCATTTTCGTGCATCTTCAGAGGATTAATAAATAAATATTTTTATCTCTAAAGTTGTACATACTGTACATAAACGTTTGTTTTATATCCAGTCAGTATGTTGATATTGTAGGTGTGTATCCGAATGTACAAAAATGCATAAAAATACCTATAAATATAAACCAGATCCCCCATTTTTTGCATTCATATTTTTAATTCCCTATTACACTGTTTCCATGGAACGACCTGAGGTTTATTTGAAATATGACACTGCTATTTATAGTTACAGATATATAGATATTTCTCGAAGGGAAGATACATAGCACAAAGCCTATGCTGCAGCTCAAGATAATGCAATTCATGCATGCATTGCCAATGCAGATACTACACACACATACACACACGAGCGTGCTTGAACTGATTAAACATTAATATTCATAAATATGTGCACTAGTTTTTAAAGGTGATAATCACACATTGTAGAAAGTGTAAAATTATTATTGTGCTTTTTAAAAGTCTAAAAATGAAGCAAGAAATATTTTTTTGAAGCCTTACGCGGGCAAGGCTGTTTTACGTCCTTGCATCAGAGCTAAGGCTAAAATTAGACCTAAATCATCATGCATTAACGGTTCTCTGAATCCTCTTTGCTCTCTACAATTTATGCTAAGCATTGCAAAATGTCAGTCTAAATTTAGGAGTGGAACAAAGATAAGATTTTGCTCATTTGCGATGAGCCGAACGCTTTGCCGCTGATCTTCTTTATTTTGAATTCTGTTTGTTGATTTGTTGCCCCCTCCAAACACTCACACACACACACACACACACACACACACACACACACATACATATACACACACACACACAGACCCACACCTGCAGCAGGATATTGTGACACATAACTGACAAGCCCTTATTGAGTGAATAATAATGAAAGCAAGAAGGCCATTCCGAGTATGACTGTGATGCTGATTTGAGATTAATGGTAAAATATCTCCTTAATAAATTTGCACAAGCCTGTTCCTTGACATGATACATGACAATCAATTGGAAATGATGCTAGCTATCCTTAGGCAGCCATTTTAAATGGAGCTTAAATGTGGCACTGCTAGAGAAACGTCACAGTCAACAGCTTTTTCACAGCTTGCATATCAAAATAATATTTACTCATTAACAAAATCATGTACTGTTGCTACAATTAAATGCTGTCTTTTACAGAAAATTACCTTTTAGTATCCGAAGAGTTTCAAATTATCCTTGATAAATCATGTTACAACAGGGGTCCAAAGGCAAGTAATTTTGGTAGTAAATAAAATAGCATTATTAGCACCTACAATATTGAATTCTACTTGTGTCTTTTTTTTCCCCATAGGGACTTTGTCTAGGATCAATAAAGTGTCATATTTTTCTCCACATACAGTATGTGGAATATTCTTTGCATAAGACACAAAAAAGCTTAAAAAAAAAATATATATATATATATTTTAGTGCTGTCAAATCAATTAATCACGATTAATCGCATCCAAACATAAAAGTCTGTGTGTGTGTGTGTGTGTGTGTATATATATGTTAGTGCTGTCAAATCGATTAATCGCATCTAACATATAAGTCTGCGTGTGTGTGTATATATATTAGTGCTGTCAAATCGATTAATCGTGATTAATCGCATCTAACATAAAACTTTGTAAATATGTGTGTGTGTATATAACACACACACATACTGTTATGTTAGATGCGATTAATTGATTTGACAGCACTAATAAAAGTCTGTGTGTGTGTGTATATAGTTGTGGTCAGAATTATTGGCACCCCTGGTAAATATGATCAAAGATGGCTATAAAACAATAAATCTGCATTGTTTATCCTTTTGATCTTTTATTTAAAAATGCGCAAAAACCTAACCTTTCATTGAAGTAAAAGAGTTGAAAGTGGGGGTAAATCACATTATGAAATAAATGCTTTTCTCCAAAACACGTTGGCCATAATTATTGGCACCCCTAAAAAATTTTATGAGTAAACTATCTCTCAAGTATATTCCTATTAATATTTTAAAAAATTTAGCACACCAGGGTGACTAAGAACATGAAATTGTCCAGCTATGACTTCTTGTTTCACAGTAGGAACTCAAGGAAACACAAAGGCCAAATTCCCTTAATCATTCATCACAATGAGTAAAACCAAAGAATATAGTTCTGATGTGCAGCAAAAGATTGTTGAGCTTCACAAAATAGAAATTGGCTATAAGAAAATAGCTAAAGCATTGAAAATTCTCATTTCCACCATCAGGGCAATAATTAAGAAGTTCCAATCAACTAAAGATGTTACGAATCTGCCTGAAAGAGGATGTGTGTCTATATTGTCTTAATGCACAGCGAGGAGGAACGTTTGAGTGGACAAAGACTCTCCAAGGATCACAGATGGAGAATCGCAGAGATTAGTTGAGTCTTGGGGTCAGAAAGAAAAAAATCAAACAACCCCTACATCACCTCATGTTGTTTGGGAGGGATTCAAGAAAAATCCTCCTCGCTCATCCAAAAACAAACTCCAGCATATTCAGTTGTCAGACACGACTGGAACTTCAAAAGGGACCTGGTTCTATGATCAGATGAAACTATAAAAAGAGCTTTTTGGCAGCAAATCCACCAGATGTGTTTGGTGCAAACAGGGATAAAAAGTACCCATGCCAACAGTTAAATATACTGCTAGATCTTTAATGTTGTGGGCCTATTTTTTTGCTGGAGGTCCTGGACATCTAGCAAATACCAACAGATAAAAAATCAAAACCTGACGACCTGCTAGAAATCTTATAATGGGCTGTGGTTGGATCTTGGACAATGATCCAAAACAAACATAAAAATCAACACACAAATGTGTCACTGAGCACAAAATGAAGCTTCTGCCATGACCATCCCAGTCCCCTGACCTGAACCCTATAGAAAATGAGTGGGGTGAACTGAAGAGAAGAAGCACCAACATGGAGCTGGGAATCTGAAGGATCTGGAGAGATACTGTATGAAGGAATGGTCTCTGATCTCTTGTCAGGTGTTCTCCAAACTCATCAGGCATTATAGGAGAAGATTTAGAGCTGCTATCTTGGAAAAAGGGGGTTGCAAAAAGTATTTAATAAAAGGGTGCCAATAATTATTATGGCCAGCATGTTTTGGAGAAAAGCATTTCATAATGTGATTTACTCCCCACTTTCAATTCTTTTACTTCAATAATAGGTTAGATTTTTGCTAGGGCTGTCAAAATAATAATCGCGTTAATTTCGATTCATTAATCTGAGAAAAAATAACGCGTTAAAAAAAATAACGCAGATTAATCCATTCCGTATTGACCTTTGACCCTGAGCTGTTCTGCAAAGCTGTTCTGGAAATGCAAAGCTAAGTTCTGGTAAACATCTCCATAACAGGAATGCTTTTGACACCAGATGCTACAGCGGCTACTCAGAGCTAACCAACCAACATGAGAAACACGTAATTCTGAGAGTGAAAAAAACGAACCAAAAAAACTAACCAAAAAAACGCTGATGATCGTTCTGCCAGTAGCAGGTGCGGCTCGATTCAAATGCCTGTCAAAGCTAATATACGCTAATCAGCTGTTGGATTTGCCTTTTTTGGCTGTCACACGTAATGAAAGACAAGAATATGTCATCAGACACTTTTTTTTCTCCTCTTGCAGAACTATCAAAGCATGAAAGTGGTGGGCCATTCAGATGAGAGAGAGAGAGAGGGGGCGTCACAAAAATCAGAAAACAACTGCACAACCCACGTGGTGGATCATGACAGCAGTCAAGTGAATAACTCAAGAAGGGGAAGCTTAGCAGAATATTGATTTAATGCTGCATTCATGCAGGGAGGATGTTCACCCGCATTACGCACGCTCTAATATTCCCAACATACCTTGGGCCTTTGGTTTTCCAAGCCACTCGGAGAGAAAGAGGCCGAAATATTCCTCTCGCATGAGCATTTCAGAGCTGAATCGAGCCGCCTATGCTGGAACACCAGAGATTAGCACTCGTTTTGTGGAGTGTAACAAAATGGCGTTATGAAGCATCCCAAAGAATTCTTGGTCAATACTGTGTGTTATGACATTTGGTATGTTCACCCAATTAAAATATCTCAGTAAGTGAAGGTTAAATGTGAATAGAAGCACTTGATAGACAAACAAATGGATTGTATAAAGAATGTCAGTCTTAAGAAAAAAACAACATTATAATATTATTAAAGTCCCCTTTAAAGCAAGATATTATAGCATTCCGATGCATGGTGTCCCCTTTGTTTGACAAAAAGCCATTTTTAACCATTCAGCATGTGATGTTACAACAAAACCACCATGAGGAGATTTACTTTTGAGCCTTTCTGATAATTTTATATAGATGTCCTATTTATATGTCGTTTTGATGGTATAAATTTAACATTTCTGATGAAAGTGGTGCCCCAAGTTATATATAAATACACACACATGCATGTACAGTGGGGAGAACAAGTATTTGATACACTGCCGATTTTGCAGGTTTGCCCACTTACAAAGCATGTAGAAGTCTGTAATTTGTATCATAGGTACACTTCAACTGTGAGTGACGGAATCTAAAACAAAAATCCAGAAAATCACATTGTATGATTTTTAAGTAATTAATTTGCATTTTATTGCATGACATAAGTATTTGATACATCAGAAAAGCAGAACTTAATATTTGGTACAGAAACCTTTGTTTGCAATTACAGAGATCATACGTTTCCTGTAGTTCTTGACCAGGTTTGCACACACTGCAGCAGGGATTTTGGCCCACTCCTCCATACAGACCTTCTCCAGATCCTTCAGGTTTCAGGGCTGTCGCTGGGCAATACGGACTTTCAGCTCCCTCCAAAGATTTTCTATTGGGTTCAGGTCTGGAGACTGGCTAGGCCACTCCAGGACCTTGAGATGCTTCTTACAGAGCCACTCCTTAGTTGCCCTGGCTGTGTGTTTCAGGTCGTCATGCTGGAAGACCCAGCCACGACCCATCTTCAGTGCTCTTACTGAGGGAAGGAGGTTGTTGGCCAAGATCTCGCGATACATGGCCCCATCCATCCTCCCCTCAATACGGTGCAGTCGTCCTGTCCCCTTTGCAGAAAAGCATCCCCAAAGAATGATGTTTCCACCTCCATGCTTCACGGTTGGGATGGTGTTCTTGGGGTTGTACTCATCCTTCTTCTTCCTCCAAACACGGCGAGTGGAGTTTAGACCAAAAAGCTCTATTTTTGTCTCATCAGACCACATGACCTTCTCCCATTCCTCCTCTGGATCATCCAGATGGTCATTGGCAAACTTCAGATGGGCCTGGACATGCGTTGGCTTGAGCAGAGGGACCTTGCGTGCGCTGCAGGATTTTAATCCATGACGGCGTAGTGTGTTACTAATGGTTTTCTTTGAGACTGTGGTCCAAGCTCTCTTCAGGTCATTGACCAGGTCCTGCCGTGTAGTTCTGGGCTGATCCCTCACCTTCCTCATGATCATTGATGCCCCACGAGGTGAGATCTTGCATGGTGCCCCAGACCGAGGGAGATTGACCGTCATCTTGAACTTCTTCCATTTTCTAATAATTGCGCCAGCAGTTGTTGCCTTCTCATCAAGCTGCTGGCCTATTGTCCTGTAGCCCATCCCAGCCTTGTGCAGGTCTACAATTTTATCCCTGATGTCCTTACACAGCTCTCTGGTCTTGGCCATTGTGGAGAGGCTGGAGTCTGTTTGATTGACTGTGTGGACAGGTGTCTTTTATACAGGTAACGAGTTCAAACAGGTGCAGTTAATACAGGTAATGAGTGGAGAACAGGAGGGCTTCTTAAAGAAAAACTAACAGGTCTGTCAGAGCTGGAATTCTTACTGGTTGGTAGGTGATCAAATACTTATGTCATGCAATAAAATGCAAATTAATTATTTAAAAATCATACAATGTGATTTTCTGGATTTTTGTTTTAGATTCCATCACTCACAGTTGAAGTGTACCTATGATAAAAATTACAGACCTCTACATGCTTTGTAAGTGGGCAAACCTGGAAAAACGGCAGTGTATCAAATACTTGTTCTCCCCACTCTATATATTTAAGAAACATTTGCATGTATATACTGTATATATAATTTATCTTATATATAAATATAATTTTTTAATAAAAATATAACATTTTTCTTAAATATATACATGCATGTGTGTTTATTTATATATACATAATAATTATACACAGTACACACACATATATTATGTAAACACAAACTTATATTTTGGATGCGATTAATCACGATTAATTTTTCCCCAGCACTAATATATATATATATATATTCTGTTGCAAATAAATAAAATGTGATTGTGAATGATTGTTATATTATTATATTCTATAAAAGGTTATATTCTTTAAAAGGCCATTTTAACATGGGGAAAAAAATAAAATGAATTAATTTGCCTTAACATATAATATAAAATAATATTTTTTAAAAATGACAATGTATGTAATGGTTTTAGAGTTGTTTTTTAAGCTTTAATTTTAAAGAAAATTTTTGGTATTATTTTGTATTTAACAACAAAATGAATACTGTGTTGTTTTGAAGTAAAAATAAATGTTTTTTTTTCTTTCATAAGAGGGCTAAAAGTGTTTAGTAATGAAATTATGTCCATGCAAACATCATTGACTGTATTGAATATTTAGTTATTCCGTTTAAAATGTATTATAAATATAATAATATTCGCTATATAATACATGTTATAATTTAATTGCTTAATATATTTGAATGCTATAAAGACTTTATCTGTCTAGGTATATTTTTAAGCATTTTTATCAGTAATGCAAACGATTATCAATAAGTAATCAATAAATGAAACTACCTACAGCTGATTCTTACTGGTGCAATTTTTTTGTTCCAGGAGCTTTGAAGCAGCACTGACCTCAGACATAAGACATCAGAAGACATTCCCCATTTTTCTTCTCACACATTCTTGCGCACAGAAATCAGCGAGGAGGAGCGTCTGTCCCCCCGCTTGCGCCCAATGGAACAAAGAGCAGCGTTATCAATGTGCAGGCGTTCAGCCAATGGGAGCGCTTCCCTGCTGGTGACGCGAGGCAGCGGCTCTGGTCTCTTCCCACTGCGCAGGAAGCGAGACGCGCAAAAGAATCAGAAGTTAAACGCAAAGGTAACACTCGACAGCAGCAGCAGTTTTTACTGTAACCGCTCGGAGTTTCCCCGCGAATGCAAGAGGAACCCGGCGTCTAGAGCAGGATGAATGGTTAGTATCGATATTACTTTTTTATTTTACGAAAAACACTTTGCAAGATGCGTTAGATGTTTATCTTAGTCGCTTGACGAACATCACTCAGAGTTTAAAATTAGATTTGGCTTTGATGCTTAAAGACGTATTCTGGAATAACAAGCCTTTGACAAAGCGTATTATAATAGAAATTAAAAATTATTATATTAGAGGACTGTTTTATAGTACTATCAATGTTGTGTATTCATGTATGCTTGAACTTTATTTTTATTTAAATTGATTCTGTTGATTCTAATTCTTTTCTTTTTGTGAAACACCTTTATTATGTTATAAAACGTCTAGAATTAGATCAGCTTAAAAACCACTGACCGGCTCAGTTAGTAATTAAAACAAGAATTGTATTTCAAAAATGATATTATTACTTTTTTATTTTCAATATGCAAAGATTTATTATCATCCCACGTGAAAATCTTCTGCAATTTGTCTGTTTTTGTTCAATTTGACGCGTGTTGTAAAGTTGTGACAGCCGGTGACCTGTGTCAAGCAGTTGTGTGTTTGTTTTGGTTAATCATATGCAGACTGCCATATACATGTTAAAATGCAGCTCATAAATATAAATAATGCTTGTATTAATATTAATTTAACATCTTGAGAGCGGGGCTATCAGGAAACCTGAGTTCAGGGGAAAAAGGCTTATTGCAATGCAATGAGACCTTGCAAGACTGTTTGATGTCTGAGGGTCTTCAGATGTTTTTAATTAGGACCTGTAAAAAAAAAAAAAAAAAAAAAAAAAATTCAGTCTGTCCTGTTCTCTGGGGCGATGCTTTGGAAAAAAAAAAAAAAAAAAAAAGGCTGGAGAACACAGAAAGTCACTTCAGTGGAGGATCGCCTAATCAAATTTTTATAGCATTTTCTCATTTTTTTCCCCTCCCTCCCTTCTTCGCTTTCTTGGTCCCGGTGAACGAGTTTCTCTTTGTCTGCCTCTTTGGTAACCACACCTCCCCCCCAAAACGCAGCCGGCTCAGACACCTGAAGGCTAGACATAATGATCAACGCGGTCCCCATGAGTCTGGATGCCTGCCAGTTGTTTTCGCTCTTTTTTTTTTTCACTACTTTGTCTCTTATTCTGTTTTTTTTTTTCTCCCTTGCATCTCTTGCCCTGCACAATCAAGGGGCCAGCATGCAATGTTGGGGGCCAGTATGCAATATATGAGGGGCCAACTCTTCTGCAATGTATGGACCAGGGAGAAAGAAGTCTGGCACACATGCAAGGAGAAGCATGAACAACAATGTCTCCTTGTGTGTGTGTGTGTGAAAGCGGGAGTCTTTATTCAACCGTGCTGTTCAAAATTGCATATCAGGCTTTTCTTTTCCATACAAGACCTGTCAACTTACAGTATTCTTGTGCTTTTTGTTTTCATAAAAAGCAATGCCGGCTTATTAAGATTTCTTTTTAGGCATGTTTTGTGACTCTTGGTTCTGTGGATTAGACTGAGCGTTGGATTCTCAGCTTGTTTAAGTGCTTTGTCTGTGTAAGATTAGGTTTACCGCATGTGAAATTACATACACTGATGTGTAACAATAATGCAAGAATGAATGAAAGATGGATGATAAAACGGAATTTTTGCACAGTATCCTAATCACTGTATTATAAGAATTATACGTTGAGATCTGAGAAGACTTCACATGAAGAATCTCATTTATAACATAACTAACAAAATTAATTAAAAAAAAGGGGGGGGGGGGGGGGGGGCATAATTAATGTTAATGTTTGTTTTGAATTCAGTGCAGGATTCGTATTATTTAATGAGTAGTTGGATACTGATATGTTAAAAAAAATTATTTAAAAATGTTATTTAGTTTTTTCCTGCTTACCACACGCAAAACTTGGAATATTACTTGTACATATGAATATCATAACATTTGGCTTACATTAGCGTCTATTTCCTTGTATTTTCGTAAAAACACGCTTCCTGAAATCAGTGTCCCAAAAATCGCCATTTTGTCTCAAGCTAGTGCACTTTGATTTGCTAGACGTGTGATATTTTGGATGTAGTCTGCTTGTGTTTTTTCACAGAGCTCAGAGCCGACATGTTGGGAGTACAATGGCACTAAGTAGACGGCAGATCCTTTCTTTCTCGCTCTCCTCCTCTGCCATAAGCCTTTGAAGGGGCGTAATAAAAGGTTCAATAGAAGCAACAAGCTGTTTTTTTCTCTCCTCTCACACGTTCTTTAGGCATTCTACCTGCGCATGAATAGGAGGCCACTGAGACCCTCTGACAGAGGAAGAGTGTTTATTGAGGGCTAAAGGGCTCAATACAATCAGACAGCCTCACGTAGAGAACTGCACGGCTTGGGCGAGAGGCCATGGGCGTGAGTTCTCCCTAGCGTCACACCCATTGACTCCGTTTTGAACGAACGTTTTTGAGCTGCTGAGGGGAAAATTGTATAGCAATGCACATTGTGGATATAGATATGAAGTATGTTTTTAATAGCTGTATTTTTGTTCATCACAAAGAGTTTAAATAAAGGTTCTTTATTGGCATGGATGGTTCCATGAAGAACCTTTCACCTCCATGGAACCATTCACCATTCTTTTTAGTGGAAAAAGGTTCTTCAGATTATTAAAATGTTCTTCATACTAAGAAAAAGGGTTCTTTTAAGAACTGTTTATTGAAAGGTTCTTTGGGAATCACTGAGAAAACCCACTTTTGGAACCTTCAATTTTAAGAGAATATTTTGAAGGAAAATAATAAACTCATATCTGAATATTGGAGTGAATATGCCCTTCTCAATGTCTAAGGTGGTTAAAGGAATAATTCAGCCAAAAATTAAAATGGTCAGCAAACAATTTCAAAATGTATTTTTTTTTGTTTTTTTCACAGAAGAAGGAAGGAAGTTCATACAGAATTTGACATAATTTTCATTTTTGGGTGAACTATCCCTTAAACCTTTAACTATCATTAAACCATCCTGACAAGTCAAACAGGATCAGTACCATTAGGAGTTAAAATAATCCATTAAAGTCATCCGGGCCATACGTACCTCAATCCCTCCAAGGAATATCATTTTATGTAGTATGAATACCAGACATTTTATGATTTTTTCAGTTTGGTATATATAGAAATACCATCTACTATGTCAGCTAAGCTTAAACCACGCAGCCCAGCATTAAGAGAAAATATGTAATAATATTTATGCTCGCTGAATTATGGGGTGGAATTTGAATGGAGGGTTCTTGACTTATTCCTCCTGCGCTCAGTGTGAAAACGCTTCGCCGGGTAGAGGTTAATTGTTTTTAGATCTTTATGTGTCAAGAGAAAATGGAGAAACTGGTGCATAATTGAGCTCCTGGTCGTTTGAGTGATTATGGATTAACGCGCCTCTCCAAAGGAGAAAGACAGCGAGGGAAGGAGCGAAAAGAAAGGACGAAAAGTCCCATGTCGTGAGCTGCAACCACAGGGGTTGTCTGGCCTTTTCAGAGCTAGAGGGAGTGGAGGCTTGTTTAGTCAGTGGCCCTTGGGGGCTTGACCTTTGACCTGTGCTGTGCTCCAGGTGCAGGTCGGTTCTCCACGGTGTTCATTGCACGCACACACACACACACACACACTTCGAAGGGCTGGGGGTAATGTTGCGTGATGCCAACCCCCCCACCCCCCGCATCTTTTATTTTTTGTTTGTACGTGGTGTGGCTGAGCCCAAAAGGTTGCAAGTGTGGGTGGAAGAACCTACTTGTATTTGTTAAAACACCCTTGAAGTTCATGGCTCTAGAACGGAAAGCGCAACTAAAGATAATGCAGTGTTGTAATATTCATGAATGCATTAATCAGGAGGTTGTCGTGTATAATTATTACAGTGTTTGATAATGCCAGAGCAAATCACCTCAGGCAGTGGTGATTGCTGCCTGATGCTATTAATGTTCTTTAATAAAATGCCCGTGTGGGCCGAACCATCAGCGCAGCCCGGTAGTTAAGTGCTGTAAGGTTAATGAGGCAATTTACATACGTTCTGCCGCCATCTGGACGCAGTAAGAGACAGCTGCTTGCTCTTATTTCATACTGTGTTTTGGGAGCTAACCCGCAGAAATGTCATTCCAGTACACGCAGAGAGCTTGTTGAACACTTTTGACTTTTGTCCCGTCAACACGGATGACTTCTGGGAGAGATATTCGGTATGCTAATGAGCAGTTTTGCTTCTCAGTTGCAGTTTTCATTTGTAATCCTCCACACAGTAACTGACGTTCATAAAAAAAAAGAAGAACTGATTGTTTTTTAATTTTTTGAGTAGTGTATGCTGATAGTTCTTTTATTTTTTGCTTTAGCATGTGGTATCTGTTGTACATACAGTTACTTGCTATAATTAGGTATGCAAGAAACATGCAGGAGTAAAGTACAAGAGCTTTATATTTATTTTTAATGTCTGACTGGCATGTACGTGCTTAGATAAGTCTTTAATGGTTTTATAAGTCATCAGTCACTGATTAAAAGGCTGAAAGTGAACAAAACTGAAGTTGCGCAATTAAAACTAGAGATATGACTTAACATAAACTCACCAATGTCCCATGTTTTTCTTCTGAAGCTCTTTCACGTAGTGGTTTTCAACATTTTTTTTAGCTGGCAGACCATTTAAAACAGGAAAATATGAGTTGCAGACCCACTAGCATGCTTGCTACCTCAAAACAATTACGAATTCTTTTAAGTAGTGTACAAATTAGCCTTCATTTATACCATTAATCTTGAAATTCTCTTTTTCTGATTAATAATGTTGCCAGATGACTATTTTGTTCTTATTTCTTTGACATTAACTGGACTGCTACTTTTAGCTAATAAGCCAAAATGCTAAGCTAAAAAGTTTGCTAGCTTAAGCTAAGAATTTACGCATGTATAACTGTCAGAAGTGAGACAACAAAAACATTTGTATCAGAAATTATGGTTACACTTTAGTTTAGGGTCCAACTCTCGATACTAACTAGTTGCTTATTAGCATGCATATTACTAGGATATTGGCTGTTTATTAATACTTATAAAGCACATATTAATGCCTTATTCTGCATGACCATATTCTACATTCCTTAATCCTATCCAATACCTAAACTTAACAACTACCTTACTAAATATTAATAAGCAGTAATTAGGAGTTTATTGAGGCAAAAGTAGTTAATAGTTAGTTAATAGTGAGAATTGGACCCTAATCTAAAGTGCACCCAAAATGATTGTTAGCACAATGACTTTATGCTATCAGTCGATTAATTCAACGTTGGTACTTTTCAACTCTAACTATTTAAGTCTAGATTAGCCAATTGACTGGACCATTTGGAGTCTTCCATGGAAAACACTTTGAGAAGCTATTCTAACTAGATGTACTTAAAGTCTTTGAAACTATGCTGTATCTTTATATTGTAGGTCAGCCAACATTTTCAGCAAACAGCTTTATACCAATTGCAGTCGCTATCTTTCCTTAACAGCGGCAAGAAAAAAGGATATACGGATAATTTCACACCACTTTCTCGGAGGACTGGACAAAGAACAGCCACTATGCAATCGATAACCAAGCGCGAGAACGAACGAGGGCTGTTAAAGATTTGCAGTTTGGATTCGAAGTATGTAGACACAAGTAGGATCCCCTCTGACAGCTGAAAGCAAATAACTGTTACTGAGCTATCCGTAAAATTGCTGAGATGGACTGTGAAAGGGGAAGGCAAAACTGTGGAGTTGGTGGATTCCTGCTGGCTCCGTTTCAGGCAAGGTAGACTGAAAGGGGTTTAAGCAGCGAGCATCGAGGGCTTGCCGGTGAAACCTGACTGCGTTTTCCGACAGGCCGAAAAGAAGGTGGAATTAATTTGCTGTCATCGCCAATTGAGGGCTTGATTCTTCAAGCCTTGCTCAATCTCAGCGATTAAAAAGCGATCCTGCTCAACAACGACTGTGTTGGAGTCAGCGGGCGTGTTTGTTCCAGTTAGAAAATCGTGGAAAAGGAACATGGGAATTGACTCTTATTGTCAGAAGCGCAATCCGAGATGAAAGCCGTCGAATGCACAGTTTGTACAAATTCAGCATTTGTCCGGTTGTGTGGCTCTATCAAAGCAAAGCAGCACCAGGGAGCCTTTATTTGCCGTCAATTGTGCTGCAATCCCTAAAAGATATAGTATCATTTTATTGTTCGGCTGCTCCTCATTTCAACTCGAGACTCTGTTGTGTGATCCATTCAGTCAAATTCTAGGGACCGTTCCAACTTTCAAGTTACGGTTCATTCATTTAATGTCTTTGAACCCTATTCATGTGTTTGCAAAGTGAGCTAAAGACCTGCGAGCTGTAAACTTCAAAGCACTTCCATATTGTACTTATTACAAGAAGTGCATCCAAGCATTAGTGGCTCTCATATTCAAAGCATTTATCCACAGCTAGCAGAAAGGAAGCTTAAATTGGCAAGCCATTGGCATCAACACTTAGTGCTACATTTTGCAACCCGTCCACAATGAATAAACCACCAAAAGGTTACTTTGTGTTATCAGCCTTGCTGAGATCCTTCACCTCCATTTTTAGGACTCTCACAGTTGTCCTAGTGGCATCTAATGGTGGATAAATGGGTGCCAATTGCTTTCTGACCTGACTGAGATGGTTTGCAAGATGTGCCAGTACCTTTAATGGAGGTTAATGGAGGTTTTCCTTTGGTAGCCGAGTAGATGCCAGTTTGATGGATGTTTAATTGAGACATGGTGGACAATGAACTTGAAGCCCCCAAGGGACCACTCAATTAGTTTAGCACCACTGCCGAAGCCTCCCTGTTTTGTCAACGCAAGTACTGGGACTAGTAATCTCAAGAGGTTTTCATGGTCTGTTTACGAATGCATCCAAACTCCCTGTGGTCCTGCCCTGGTCACCTCCTAATTTGAGTTAAACAGTCCTTTTAAAAAACATTTGTGCTGGAGTAAATTTGGCGTGTGACCATTGTCAAGCTCCCCCCATTGACTTGTGCCATTGCTATTGTTAGCATTTGCATTAGCATAGCTTTAGCTTGCACCTGAAATCAGACCCCCTTAGGGTTCCAGTTATTAAAGTTGACTTGTCAGTGAAATATTTCAGCATTTTGATGTTTCTTTTTTAGTAGAGGAAAATGGATTTAGAGTTTTTTTTAATTGTATTTAATTGTATTGAACTTCCTCAGACCTAAACCTTTATTTTGTTAAAAACTGTTAAATATTTATAGAGTTTTTTTTAGGTAATAATGCATATATTGGTGTAATAAAATATGATAGATTTGGAAAACACCAACAATTTTGCACAGAAGGCACAGTTAAAATAATGTTGGAGATTAGATGCCAGTCTTTTTCAAATCCATTTTATGTTAAACACTAAGAATGTTAAGTACAATCTTGAATGAATTATTCCACTCAAGGTTTATCTAGGGATTGCCTGAGGATTGTGGAGTCAGCACAACCACTTCAGGAGTGCTCATCTTCAATCCAAATATTTCTCTCCCTACTCACGTGTACGAGTGGATCTGAACAATACGTCTTGAGTTGAAGAAAATGCTTATGATTTAAATGCCTACAAGTACACCCTAACTAACATACTCTGCACAAGTACACCCTAACTAACATACTCTGCACAAGTACACCCTAACTAACATACTCTGCACAAGTACATGAGCACAAACGCTTCTAGCTATGCAATCTTTGCACTCTCAGCATTGCCACAAGGGGAGCTATAGCGGGCATTTGCATAAACAGTCTTTTTCTACTGTAATATTCGACACTTCTCATGTTTATAGCTAGCTACCGGAGACATTTGTAGGTAACTACATAATGCACATGCCTTGTGTATTTTTCTGGCCTATTCATGCTGTTAGGATTTTGCCTAGATCAAATGTATATTATTTATACTTCTGTACATTGTGTTAATATTAATTTGTGTTACGTAAAGGCAAAAGTCTAACAAATTATGCTCACTTCCTCAGCGTGTTTTTTGAAAGGTCTGCATACCTCTTTCCCAAAGTACAGGACTACTATAAACATGGCCATTAAAATAAAACAAACCATAAAATGCATACTCAGCATTACCACAACCATCACTACAATGTGCAGTAGCATGAAATACGACATACTCTTCAAGTGTCAGTTTGTTTACAGCTAGCTATTATAAACATGGTTTAAAAATATTTTTTATCTTAATTATATCCATGCTTATTATTAGGGATGCACCGATAGGACAATTTTGGCCGATATCGATAACCGACAATTCTTTATATTTGAAAGCCGATAACCGATATATTGGCCGATAAATATAAATATAAATTTTTATATAATTTTTGAGAGCCTGATTACAAAAACAAAAGTCTCAACATTAAAAGCCATGTCCCAAGCACACAATTGTAATGTTTTTATTATAATTTTATGTAGCCTATATGACAGAATTGCTCTGAACGTTGTACTTAACCATATTTTCCTTTTTGAAGTGATTTCAGTCATATTTCAAGCTATTCAAAACCATCATTGTGCACAGTGCGCATCTGAAGGGGTCTCAGCTGAAGGAAATAATCCAATATTTATCAGCTTTAATATATCTGCCAAATTTTCTTATCAGGCCAATAACAATAACATTAAAATGAACGTATATCGGCCGATATGGTGTCCAATATATCCTGCATCCCTACTTATTATTGTTATTTATTTATTTTTAAATGAATATGTCCTTGTGATATTTAATCAAAAACTTCTCTTATGACTTACGAGATCGCAACAATTAGCAAACAACAATGATCCAATCAAATCTCGATGGACAAAATCAAGTCCCACCCTACATTTTTTCTTGTTTGAAAAGCCATTTCACTCATACGTCACAATAGGAAAAAAAGATGATCAGAATTTACTTTAATGCAAACTTTAAGAGTAAAAACATTTAAAGGTAACTCACCTCCTAGAGTACTGAGGTGTGTAACCACTAAAAAGTAATGCAAGAACGCACATTATGTAAGTACAATGCATCTGCATACTTACATAGAGTTTCTGGCCTGCCCATGCCTTTAGTACAGACCAAAATGTAGGCTACATCATTTGTTTTAATGCTAAAGTTTTTTTTGCTAATTTTTGTAACATAAAAGTAGAAGTCTAAAATGCTCTACATGATTGTTTTTGAGTGTTTTTTCCCCCATTCAAATTCATTTAAATGTTCAGAATCTGTCTGCATTTTTTCCAGGATAAATGGCTACCATAAACATGGTAATTAAAATAAAAAAGACCATAAAATGACTATTTAAATTAAAACCAGGGAAATGGTTATGATCTAACGACGAAGGGAACTGTGCCACAGGCTAAGAGAGACGCAGACTAACCATCTTACTTAAATGTCTACTTTGTAAATGGCATGTTATGCATGTATGTTGAGGAAAAATAAAGATACACTCTAGGTTTATAGTTGTCAGCGTAGGATGTTTTAGCCTTGAATGTTTGTTCAAGGCGGATGATAGTTGAGTTAAGTGATGCATAGCTGAATCCCTCACTCTCTATGTATATTTCTCTCGTTTTTGGGGGGCTTGTAAACTGGCGGTTGCCTCATCTCCTAACCCCTTTTTGAAGCCCCCTCTGGTATTGCTGAGTTGACAGAAATGCAGGAATGGTAGGAGCTTGAAAACGAGAGACCCTCCCCGTCGCTCACTATCTCACTTTTCACACTGTCTTTCCCTCTCTCAGTTTTTTGCCGTGCCTGTACAGGCATGCCTGTCAACCGAACGGAGGGTGGATGGGGGCGCTGAGGGAGAGGAGTGGTCTGGGGTGAACAAAGGAGCACTGTCACCGCTTTTCAGGGGTTCTGGGCTGTGCGGGGTGAACGGAGAGCCGGGTGGGGGGTGGCGAGAATGGCAATTAAATATGGACGGCGAGCATTGAAACCGAACGTAGAGGAGGACAAGCATTGAGTGTTCACACATATAGTCAAGCTCGAAACGGAGACTGTGGAAGCTCTATGTTTGTCGTTCATTGTGCAATATTTGCCCAACCCTTTATCTGTGCAGCTGTGGCCTAAAAAAAGAGAAAGAGTGAATAGTTGAATAGCCGCACAGCTGCTGGCGATTTGATGAGCGTCTATTACCACTACAGAGTCATCCTCTTGCGCTGAAGTCACCTCTCCACACAGTGTAATATAGAACAGGGCAGGGCCAGAGCAGGGCAAATGTTTGATTTGTCAAGCCTTGCTCATCCTTTCAGGGCAAAAACACAGCTGGTAGACACACAGTCACGACCCCGATGACTGGGAGGTGTTGTACTGTCGTGACTTTCCTCTGTAATACTCTTTGTACGTCTTGCGGGTGCTTTGGGAAAGATAACGAAAAGTATTTTAATGTAATGATTGGAATCCGCGACCTCGTCTCATCTTGTCAAATTGAGTTTTTTAAATGAAATGCGCTGCCTTCTGCTTTCGCCTGACTTTAGACAGTTCCATCTGGTGAAACGATTTCCTTATCGTTCTTCCTTCCCCCTCCCTCTGCATTTCATAGGTTATCAAGGCGCCAGAAACAGAGCGAAGGAAGCCGTTAGAAGATGCAGTGCTGGGAGTCTTTTAAACCCTGGTTCTTCTGGTGACTTGGCAGAGCTCAACCATGGACTGCTACAGGCCGAAGACGAGCGATAAAGGTAACAGATTTACTTCGGAGGGTTTGTGGTGAAGTTGAAACGTACGTTTGGTGTCCTCAAATGGCTCCTCGGTAGAATCTGCAAACATGTATGCGTGCGTGTGTGTATGTATGCGTGTTGGGCAATTTGCCATGTGATCCAGGTGCAGAACGTGTTTCATCTCCGGCTCATCCTGCACTCTCAGGCGTCAGTTCCTTGACTGATTATCTGTGCCTTCATCTAACCTCGTCATGTTAAACCGACATCTGAGACTCCCTGTATTTTACTCACTGCAATTACCTCACCGCAAGACACTATCACTGCTATTATGAGTGAGTCTGGAACAATATGTCATCTTTAGGGTGCAGGAATTTAATTTTCAAATATAGGTATTCCACAACCTTTGCTGACTATGATGATGTCTGGCATGATGTAAAAGTTGGTTTTCAGGTAGTCTGAAAGAGCAAAACATAAGCATGCAATGATTTGTAATTATTGCAGCAAGGAACAGTTTAGCCAAAAATGATATTTCTGTTGTTCTGCTGAACACAAAATAATAATTTGTGACCCTGGACCACAAAACCAGTCGTAAGTCACACGGGTATATTTGTGGCAATAGCCAAAAATCAGAGGTGGACAGCAGTGAAGTATTTTTACTTTCTACTCAAGTACATTTTTACTTCACTACATTCCAAAGCATAATTTATAATGTCATACTTTTTACTGCACTACATTTCATAAATAAAAGTTGTTAAAAATATAGTACTTTCTTACTTGTACTCAAGTAAAAGTATACAATACTACATTTTTTTATGTAATTAGGTATTAAATGATATTCAATATGAAACATAGTGCAGTAAAAAGTACAATTTTATGTTTTGGAATGTTACTTTACTTTAAATTACTTGGAAAGTAAAAATACTTCTCTACTGTCCGCCTCTGCCAAAAATACATTGTATGGGTCAAAATTATCGATTTTTCTTTTATGAAAAAAATCATTAGTTTATTAAATAAAGATCATGTTCCATGAAAATATTTTGTACATTTCCTACCGTAAATATATCAAAAATGTATTATTAGTAGTAATATGCATTGCTAAGGACTTCATTTGGACAACTTTAAAGGTGATTTTCTCAATATTTCGATTTTTTTTTTTTTGCACCTTCAGATTCCAGATTTTCAAATAGTTGTATCTCGGCCAAAAATTGTCATATACTAACAAACCATATGGAACCATATCAATGGAAATCGTATTTATTCAGCTGTCAGATGATGTATAAATGTCAATTTCAATTGACCCTTATAACTGGTTTTGTGGTCCAGGGTCACATTTATGAAGAACCTTTATAGTGAACGTGTCTTTTGAACTCCAAAAAGTACAAAGAAACACCATAAGAATTATAAAAGTCATCCATATGACTTCTGAAGCCATATGATTCAGAAATTTAAGCTGTAATTCACTGAAACTCTTGTCGCTGGTCTGAGGCATTGACAACAAACAGGACAAGATTGCTTTTACAGTGCTTTTATGGTGTTTTTGTCCTTTTTGGAGCTTGACTGACAGTTGTTGTAAGAAACTCTGTGTTCCACAAACAAAATAACAGCATGACGGATCTGGACAGACATGAAGGTGAGTAAATAATGATCGATTTTTTGTTTATCCGGTGGACTACACGTTCAAGTTTAAATGTTGCTTGTGTACATGGTTTTTACAGCTCTACCCTTAAATCCACAAAGATCAGAGTTACCGATCAGCCGTTTCATTTAGTGTTTGTTTTTCTCCAGCGCCAAAAGTTTTGCATTGTGCTGTTAGTTAGTATTCCCAAGACAAACTCTCAGCCACTTAAACTAAGAGCATTCTTTATCCATACTAAAAGCTTGAGTAAATGATCTCTAGTCTGTCAAGTGGTCAGACAGACTGGCCCTGTAGGATTATAGGTAACACAGATGTAAATGCTGAATTGCCGGAAGGCTATAATTTCTCCTTCCTTTTCTATCCCCCATCAGACCCCACCCTCCCTCGCTCTGGTTTGTTGTAAAAGTCTCAGCAGACTTTGTCAGGAGACACTGGCTTTCTCTTTTCCAGTGGACACTTGCTACATTATCCTCGCTCCGCCCTTTTGTAGACCCCCACACGCCTCATCAAGTGTTTAAAAGCTGCTTTTATTCCCTCCGGCGACGACCTCTCCAGCTGTTGTCTTCCTGGATGTGATTCACTCGGCCGTTTGATGCCTTTTCTCTCACACCTCAGCCTCATCCTCTCCTGCTGGGTTAACAACGCACCTCCGGCCTTTGACTACTGTCGCATGGCAGGTGAATCCAGCAATAAGAAAGCACTAATTGAGAATGCAATTTTAGATCTTTCTCAGTTAGCATAATCTACCCCTTATTTGTAAGAGTTCTCCCTAATGTCTCCACTCCCATGCTGGGAAGCCCCAAGGTCCACTCACCCTATTCTACGTACCCAGCAGGAGGGTAGTGGCTAGCATGCTAGCTGGATTTTGCGAAGCTAACAGTGCATTACATGCCGAATTAGCAGACACGGCCCCCAGAGGATTCATAAAGTCACACTGTGGAGAGATGGCTAACGTTGTCCTTTGGTAATTGGCACAAGCTTGGTGGGATTTAGAACTGTCAAGGAGGATTTTAGGGAGAGTTGAACAGTATGGCAGAGTGCTGACAGATGAAAATGTGTGAATTTATACATGTCTGATTACATACAGTCGCTGGTCTTCATATTTGCCTATATTATATTAGCATGTTTAGCTCCTTGCCTAGTCAAGCTACAGTCTTTGACGCTCTGTCCAAATTTATGTGACGCAATGCATAATTGAATATTTGAAGGATAAAATACACATTGCATGTCTCCTCTGTCTCTTAAAACAAATGTACAATGTTGAGGCCAATAGTAGTCTGATTAATCCCTCGGGTCATTTTGGCCCGAAACTCATTTTTTAAAAATGTGTTTATCGGAATGGTCCAGGACCCTAGGACTTTTGTCGCACTTTTGTCGCAAGAGCATTAAAGCGCAGTTTTCGAAGTGTACGTGCTCTAGTACGTAAGGAGCCTATGATTGAATTTGGAAATAAAGCAAAATAACTGAGAAAATAAGAATTAGTCCTTAGATGACGTGTCCGTAATTGATAGCAAAACATCTGCCATTAATTCTCTAGTTATTACTCCACCACCTGTGTGACATCATTAACCAATGTGGTTGAACAACAAATTTGCGACAATGCGGTGTTGGGAAACAGTCGTGACTAGCTAGTTGATTTCTTCAACGATTCATCGTACCATGGTAGTTAAACAGCGAGTTATGTAGTTAGCATTGCGCTAGCAATGACAAGGTCATATTGTCAAATGTATATCTTGTAAATGTCATAACACACCGCTAGGCTACAATGTATATTCATGATTTAATATTGGGAAATGTAATTGAATATTGTTTGAAAATTGTGTGCATTTACGTAAATGAGAGGATAGTTTACCTGCTACTTTATAGACGTCTGATTACATACAGTCGCTGGTCTTCATATTTGCCTATATTATAGTAGCATGTTTAGCTCTTTGCCTAGTCAAGCTACAGTCTTCGTTGCTCTGTCCAAATTTATGTGACGCAATGCATAATTGAATATTTGAAGGATAAAATACACATTGCATGTCACCTCTGTCTCTTAAAGCAAATGTACAATGTTGAGGCCAGTTGTAATCTGATTAATTCCTTGGGTCATTTTGACCCGAAACTCATTTTTTAAAAATGTGTTTATCAGAATGGTCCAGGACCCTAGGACTTTTGTCGCACTTGAACCACAAATACACAAAAAAATTGACTGGATTCAAGCAGTTTTGTGCTTGAAATTTACAAAAGTAACAAATCTATCCCTCGTGGGTGAATTTGACCCCTTTAGGAATGAATGGAATGAGAGGAATGCTTCAGTACACAGAAAAACCTAAAAATGCTCAATTCAAGCTAAAAATGCTAAAACGTTACCAAAAAAAGTATTTTATAATGTATAAATGTGTACTAAAGAGACTTTAGGACCCAGCGGAACAGCTCATTTGCTCCTTATAGAGCTATAAGGCCATCTAGTGGCAAGAAATACCATGTTATATTATTTTTTTTCCACAAGAGGTCAGCAAAGACACCCAATGTAAGATATTTTGAGCTGAAATAAAAGGGTTATGCATGAAATTGAGAGTTATTTTGAATTTAAGTTGAAAGAACGTGAAGAATGTGTTTAAATTATTAATTTATTTATTTATTGATAAAATCTAGTAATTTAAAGGTAAATAAGTTAAAAAATAACAAAAAATCTCCCCCCAAAAAATGCATTAAAAAATAGAAAAAATATTAGCAAAATTAAATTAAATAAGCTTTCTGGACAAAAAAAATTAAGAATAATTTTAGGGCTTCAGGTAATTTTGACCCGTGATGGAAGGATTTGTTACAAAGTGCGAGGGAAGGATGAGGGTTAACATTTACATATACTGGGTGAGGCTGAGCTAAAATCACATTATTGGATTTGTTAGTCTAACTTCACAAAGTCAGACTGGTATGATTTCAGTCTGACTAAATTGGTAACAACATTTAAAAAGATTACTTATTGCTTTAGTCTGCATGTAAATGTACTGATTTCTACTTGAGAACAGTATAGAGAATAAAGGAAATGCTGAGGAGAAAAGGAAGGAACAGCATCGGGAAATAACGCAAACCAGACTCAAACACAACCACAGGTCCAAGTGTTGCTGTAGTTCAACTGGGGTGCGTTTTCCAAAAGCATCGTCAGCAAACTTCCGTTCATTACCAACATAGTTCAACGAGTCTGTGTTTCCCGAAACCATAGTTCCAACAAACATTCACAAACAGCATTGCAAAGTTGAGTGGTTTGAACGACGGCTCTCGAGCTGCGGTTAGAAGCATACGTTTCTTGTTTGCATGACATGTGGACTTAATAAATACTGGAGCAAAATAAGTAAGCTGACATTCAGTACAATCTATATCTTTCCTTTTGAATATATACAAATGTCATTTACGTCTTTTAGTTTTTCAAGAGAATTAAAGCACAGTTTTCGAAGTGTACGTGCTCTAGTACGTAAGAAGGAGCCTATAATTGACTTTGGAAATAAAGCAAAATAACTGAGAAAATGAGAATTAGTCCTTAGATGACGTGTTGGTAATTTATAGCAAAACATCTGCAATTATAGCAATTAACATCATTAATTCGATCTCTAGGTATTACTCCACCACCTGTGTGACATCCTTAACCAAAAACAACAAATTTGCAACAATGCGGTTTTGGGAAACAGTCGTGACTAGTTAGTTGATTTCGTCAACGATTCATCGTACTATGGTAGTTAAACAGCGAGTTATGTAGTTAGCATTGCGCTAGCAACGACAAGGTCATTTTGTCAAATGTATATCTTGTAAATGTCATAACACACCGCTAGGCTACAATGTATATTCATGATTTAATATTGGGAAATGTAATTGAATATTGTCTGAGAATTGTGTGCATTTGAGAGCACAAATGAGAGGATGAGAGGTAAATGAGAGGATAGTTTACCTGCTACTTTACAGAATGCTAAATGAGCGCGTTTCTCTAGCCCATGCTAATTAGGTAGCTCAGCTACTGGACCTGAGTGATAGTTACCGGCATGAAATCTGGACAGCTTTGCTACCTCAGAAAATAGTGCCAGGGCCAAGGGCACTTGACCAGAGAGAGATTATCTGGGCTTTCTTTCCTCCCTGCCTGCCAATATAAGCACAGCCAGCCATTTCACTTATCACCGGAGGTTTAAAAACTACTGGCGAACCACATTGTGTCTTAATCTTCATGGTTCGCACCGTAGTGCTTGAAATGATCGTAGCATTTCAGGGAAACCTGGATGGAATTTGAGAACGGTATTCCTACTGGGTTCATGAACCGCTTGAAATCCTTGGCTCTGTGGAGGCTTGTTTTGGACACAATGGTGTTCAGTACATTCCCGACTTGTTTCTTTCATAAGGTGCTGAACCTTCAGGTGGACTGAAAGCTCTTTAGAGGCCAGGGTTTGAGAGCGGACAAAAGACTCTTCACATAAAAGACCTGGAAAATCTGCGTCCTTTCTTTACACAACATACACAACTCCATGGAATATTAACGATCGCCACATAAATGAAGCGATAAGTCAAGCTGTCTGGTCCAAACAAGCAGCATTGTAATCCAAGATTGATAAAACAAGCAATGTTACAACAGGCCCTCCTTGCCCGTAATGTATTTTGAGAGATAAATGGTCTCAAAGAGATTAAGTCGGTACAACCACGAGCCAAAGCGGTATAAAATGTGCTCATCACACTCAATTTGCCTAGCAAATTTGTAGCCGTTAATGCTGCTGTGGGAAAATATATTGAGTTACTTACCACCTTGTGTCTTTGCTGCCCAGGAGCTGCTCACGCGAGTTCAGGGTCATTACCCTCGCTGTCAATGACAAATGGAGCTTGATAGCATCTGCGCTTAGCTACAATGGAAACAGATTAATACCTCGGGGTGAAACTTTGCATATTACGAGGGGGAAGGAGGGGGCGTTTGCACCCTCTCCGGTTTTCTTTAGGCTTCCCGTGTTTTGCAGCCCGAATAGTTGTTGCTCTCAAATGAGATCATTTTAATGGATCATTTGGAGATTTTGAGGGGAAACGGTTTGTTTGGATATGCTAAGAAGATGAACGCTTCTGAGACAAAGGATGATTCATTAAAGTAGGAAAAAACACAGCTATGTTCTCCCGCTACCCTGCACTTTGCCTCCCGCTTCGTGACTGTCCCTGATATTGTCATTGTAAATTACAGACTATCAGGGGCCACAAAGCGTCTTATTTTAGGAGACAGTCTTTTATTACAGCGTCTCAGAATTTATGACATCCTTTCATCTTAAAAACTTACCTCTGGATGCTCCTGCTTACAACCCATAACATTTTCTACCTCAAAGGTGTTTACATTTGCATGTAGGCCTGTGCATTTCATAGAGGCTTTTATCCAAAGCGACTTGCGTTTAGAGCATATGTTTTTTTCAGTATGTTTATGAGTGTGTCGCTTGAGAATTGAACCCACAATCTTGGCACACAAAAACGAATCGTAGAACCTTATTTTTTAGTCTTGAGTCTCTCAGATTTTGTACCCCTGTTTAAGCTAAAAACAAAGACGGTAGTAATTTTATCTTGGTTAATGTAATTGTAAATGTTGGAATTGTCCATTTTCGATATGGGTCAATTACATGACGTGCATATTTTTGTGTCCAAGTACATTATTTTCTTTTTAAATAATTTGAGAAATTCATGACATATATCACTTTATTCTATAAAACCTAAATTCTTTTTTAGTACATTTAAATAATACATATTATTTTATGTTTTATCTTAAACCCCCAAAATGTCAGGTGGTGCAACTGTCCGAACAAATGAACAGACTAGAAAACCATTTAAAGCTAGTTTTACAGTTTTAAAGCTGTTGAGATCATTGAAAAACTTTTGTCCAGCAATTTGTATATTCTCAAATGTCAGGGTGGCACAACTGCAAACATGGCTCTTTTATTATGAATTGGCAAGATAATAGCAGTAAATATGATCAGTGAAAATGTTTGTAGATCTCTCTCAAATACTGGGAAAAACTGCTAATTTCAAGTATGGGTAGGTTGGTACACTTTCCATGTCAGGTGGTACAACTACAGTGTATACATACAACTCTTGGGTTGTACCGCCTGACATAAAAACAGTCAAAAAAATGAATTTAAACCCTTTGAAATGTTATTTAACAACTGAAACTTGTTAAAACACATTGTTCATGACTTGAAAATATGCATTACATCAGTTTTTAAAATATATTTAACACCTTTTTTTGAAGCTTTATTTGTTAGTCACCCATATAAGGATTGAGTGTGTAATGGCTGGTTTTCACTGTGGCGAATTTGTACTTGGTATAAATCTCGAAGTGCAAATAAGGGAGGTAACTGCTGTTATGACGACGTACTTTCAAGTCGATGGCACACCCAGAGGATGGAGACAATTAAAACATCTAAAGCCGTGTTTAGACGGCTAATCTGGGTGGTCCAGAGCTTGGGCGACAAGTTACAACTGGTTAGCACCACAATAAAGTCTAGAAAAATGAAGGATGGTCTGGAGAAGTCATGCCACTGTGGAGACATTTGAGGGTTTAATGTCGAATGAAAAGATAGAAATTGGCTCAGTTTCATGCATACATTGATATTGTTAAATTAAATGTATTTCTAGTCCGTTGTGCACTGTAAGACTTCAGAGGAGTTTGTGGGTGGTCCTCATTTAGGTCTCTGACTTGTGTATATATTAGCTTGTTGAAGACAAAAATTGTGAGCCACATGAAGCTTCTAAAATAAAAATGTTCATCAAGTTGTCAAGTCGGAGCAAGACTTGTAAAATGAAACTGGATGACTTAACATCGTGCAATTCAGTGCATAACATGGGTGTTAGGGTTGAAGGAATCTATACAAATTGTATAAATCTTTATTAAAACTGAAGGCTTTCGTATTCTAAAATCTGGATTTCAATGTGCCTGGAGAACCAACACACTGTTAAAAAAAAAAAAAAAAAAAAGAATCATGATTTTTTAGGCTATATTTTCTTTTGTCAAATCAACTTATAAATAATGTGGTTCAGATAACATAACATTTTGAGTTTCTGTTGATTAAACCTCCTACATTGTATTAACTCAAATTTTTTAATTAACTCAAAATGTTCAGGAAACTTTTTACAGTACAGTCCATATAGAATTAGATTCTCAAAATTTGCTCCCAAACAGCAATGAGATTAAAGGAACAGCAGTGGAGTCTTCCATTGTCTTTCATTTTTATCCCAAATATATATATATATATATTTTTTTTTTCAAATGTCTCCTCTAGAGTTTCAAGAGAGATCTCAACAATGTCACAAACTGTGCTCAAATTTGTCAAGATCCCAAAGTCGGCTGTCAAACATCAGAACATCTTAGCAATTTCTTAATTTAAAGTGATCCAAATTAATATTATCTCTGTGTCAACAATTGTTTCATTTGTGTCTATTTCTTCTAACCATTTTTAGAAGGAAAAAGTGGATACATGAAACATCAGGAATTCTATTTTATCTCCTGAGCTCTTAAAGAGCAAGATCTGAGCAATACAATTTTCCAGTATTCTTTTATTAAATTTATTGGTCAAGGTCAATTGATTACATTTATTATTTATTTTCAGACCTAAAATTAAGGCTGAAATACAAAATAGGCTGACTGGATGTGCAACATTACCCGCTAGCAACAATAATTATTATATACAATTATTATTATTACTACTTTCCTTAAATTTTATGCTTAAAATATGCAATATATTGGCAACTTCCACAATTTTAACCTTAAATTGTCTTCAACAGAATTGCCATTTTTGTCCTCAGTATTTCAAAATGAATCGATTTAGTTTTAGCTCTTGTTGTCTCTCTTTTTTTAATCCAACAGCACCGTAGAGACTTCTGCGTTTCACATGTTGTCAGTTTCCTTGGTTCCTCTCTTTTCATCTTCTGTCACTGCTCCGTGTGAGATTGGGCGTCACAGTGTTCTCACATGTACCTGGCCTTTGAGATATCAAAGGTTGACTGCCATCTGTCCTAGCAGGCTAACACAGACGCGTGAGACAGAGTTTCTCACTCAGGTGAAGCCGTCTGGCTATGACCAGCTTTATCTGTTACACACAGAGGTAGAATGTGTTACAGGAGCACACAAGGAAACAGTTCAGCACAATGAATTGCCTTTATCTTATATATAAATAGACATATGACTACAAGAGACATTGAGAGAGGCACGTCACACACAATATTCAGATTCTAATAGGTTTTTGGTTTTTCATTTTATGCTTATCCTCCTTAAATTTTAAACATATAGGCTTCAGCATGCAGTTGCAGTTTCTTCAAAAAACTGCTTTCAGTTTTGAATAAGGAAATCCATGCATTTGAATTGCAATTGTGTATGCAAATTTTGGTTGAATCGGTTGAACTTGCAAAGGATACCTTAACCACATTGATAAGAACAGATATAATTTACCACTGCTACCTAGTAGCATTCAAATCAGAGTCATGAGATTCAATGCAAGTGGTTCTTTTCAGACTGCCTTTTATATTGTTCTGTGATGTATTAAAAAAATGTGTTAGACAACTAGTAATTTATGGTCTCAAATTATTATTATTTAATTAATGAATTATTAATTCATTCATTTGTATCTTTTTTGTTCATTTATTCGTTTATTTTCTATGGAAGCTTGTTTCCGCCATGGAAAAAAAAAATTTTGCGACTTTTTTCTCAGAATTGCAGGATATAAACTCACAATTCTGACCCTTTTCTCTCAAATGCAAGTTTATATCTTGCAATTCTTGTTTTTTTTTTGTTTTTTTTTGTAATTGCGATTTGCGAGTTTATATCTCACAATGCTGACTTCTTTTCTCAGAATTGAGATATAAAGTCCATTTCTGAGGAAAAAAAGACCGGCTTTATTTCTCAGAATTGCAAGTTTATATCTCGCAATTGTGACTTTTCTCAGAAATGCGGGATATTAACTCGTAATTCTGAATTTTTTTTTTTTTTCAATTGCATGTTTATATCTTGCAATTCAGATTTTTTCTTGCAATTGTGAGTTTATATCTCACAATGCTGACTTCTTTTCTCAGAATTGAGATATAAAGTCCAGTTCTGAGGGAAAAAAAGACTGGCTTTATTTCTCAGAATTGCGGGATATAAACGTGTAATTCTGATTTATTTATTTTTTTCCTTTTTTTCAATTGTGTGTTTATATCTTGCAGTTCTGGCTTTTTCTCTTTCAATTGCAAGTTTATCTCATAATTCTGACTTTTTTCACTCAATTGTGAGTTTATATCTAGCAAACTTTTTTCACAATTCTGACTTTTTTTCTTGCAGTTGCGAGTCTAAATAATTCTGACTTATTCCGCAATTCTGATTTTTTTTTTTTTTTTTTTTTCTCTTGCAATTACGAGTTTATATCGTAATTCGGACATTTTTCGCAATTCTGATTTTTTATAGTTTTTATACGAGTTTATATCTTTTTTTGTAATTGCGAGTTTATATCTCATAATGCTGACTTTTCTCAGAATTGAGAGATAAAAAAAAATTCTGACTTTATAACTCGCAATTTGCGAGAGAAAAGTCAGAATTGTGAGATAAAAAGACGCAATTACCTTTTTTATTTTTAATTCAGTGATGGAAACTGAATAAAAAGTTTCCATAATTTTCATTTCATTGTATCTTTTATATTATATTTACTTAAAACTTACAAATAATATTATCTGAAAAATTCATTTGCATAAGAACCAAAATTGTGTGACATATTACGACTTGTTTTCAGAGAATATATCTTCTTGAATGTAGTTTACTTTTCTTGCCTCATTGGCAAATTGTTTAAGCATAACTCTAACAAAATGTAACAATTTAGTAAAGCAGATCTCCTGCCAAGAGACGGGAATCACGGGCTACCCTCACACTGACCCCTCCAAGTGTAGAATTTGTACACACTGTGAGTGTTTGCTAAAGGAAGTCCAGAAATCTTTCAACTTCCTTCCAAAATGCTTGGAGAAATCCTTCATGTCCTACACACCCTTAAATAATTTGTTCGAAAAAGAGAGATGACCCAGAATGCACCAGCTCTGCAAACTCCACATGCACTTTTCCCTTTAAACTACAGATATGGGGCTTAAATCTCCCCTGTCTATATTCTTCTACCACACTTTTGAAAGAGATTTGATAAAAAAGAGCACAAGTTAGGCATTTTATTTATCTTTTTGCTTCTCTCTTCCTGCCTCTCTCAGGTCCAGACATGAAGGAGACCGCGTCTTGTCTGTGGCATCTCACAATGAGAAGAGCTTTCAGCGTGTCGCGAGGTAATTACTCTCCTTGAGGGAGGAGGACGAAAGCTGTTTATTGTAATTATGTCAGAAATGAAGAAGCATGCTTGTGAGATGCTCTAACATTGTCTCAACATATTTGGGGGGAAATTTTCCTGAGTTATGTGTCAGCATAATACCCCAACATCACATTCCCAGCCAGCTATCACATTCAGTTGTGTTTAGACCGTCAGGATAATGATGTGCGCGTATGTGTGTGTGTGTCGTCTACCCTGAAGCCCATAGCCCCATACACTCGACAGTGACCGTTCCATCCACACAATAGAAAAATATCCTGCTTCTCTCCATAACAACAGCTCTGCTGAAGTGGCGGGATTAGAACATGCCGGCCCCGGCCAGGGGTTGCCATGGGAAAGAACCTCCCTTCTCCTGGATCTGTTTTCCATTTACCCCGCCGGTCTGGGATCGAGGTTTTATGTGCTTACACTATCAATGTTTGGCCCATTAATTCACATCTGCAATTATAATGTCCAATTAGAGGCCAGGTTGGCTCGCCTTTTTTTATTATGAAGTCAGTGGGGGTTGGAAAATAGTGCAATTTTAAACTGAAAGGGGCATTGGTTTGTATTGCGTTCCTGATTATTTTATGCCCGCAGGTTAACAGTTAATAGTGAGTAGGTGATAGTAGGGTAGTAGAGATTGCTAAAAGAAATGGAGGAAGTCACAACAGGAACCGAGGTATTGAGGCTCTTGAATGCCCCATGAATGCAGAGAAATGACAGTCCTAATAAAAATTAACCATAGTTTTGCTATTAAGCATGGGTTTACTACAGCATTTGCAGTAAAACCATAATAACTACAAAAATAACCATGGTTTTACAAAACAAACCATGGTCTCTTTTTTTTGTTGTTTTTTTTGTAGAAAAACCATAGTAGTTTTACTACAGCACCTGAAGCTTAACTATAGAGTTTAGTAAAAATAGTATAGTAAAACATAGTTAAAAATACAAACTTGACTATAGTTTTACTGTAGTTCTGGATCATTTATACTGTGTGAGAATGTTATTGTCACTGTTCTGAAGTCACAGCAAATTATTATTAGCACCATTATTAGACTTTGTGCATCCTAAAAAATACACAGTAAAATATGGTGTAGTACGTCTTTAGCCCTATTCAGACGGTACTAGTTTTTCAGGGGGGGCGTTAGAGAAATTCATGTTTCACAGACGTACTTTGCGATTTTAATCCTGTCCGAATCTGCCAAGTCTGTGTTTTTCCTCACACAACCTCTGTAAAATTTCCAGGGCAAATTTAAATTATTTCGGCAAACTCAACGGTCCTCTGAGAAATCTAATCTCGTCCAAATGCGACTGTCTGTGATTGCTGATGTTGTATTATTCTAACGCTTCTCCTCAAGTGTTTTTTGACCTACCGTTTACGCACCAATCTTCAGCATGCTTTCATCTAGTTTCAATATGTATGGTATCCGACGACAAGATAACATATACAATCAATAAACAGAGCCAAATCACAGAAACTGCGAATTGCACTGCACATTTTAATATCAGTGTCAGGTAAGAGTAAGATACTTGTCTAGATTTCTATGCTCACTTATGCACGTTTATTATGAACAGCCACTGCTATAAACTCGTTAAGTTTACTTAAATAGGGTTTTTATAATAAATCAAAATTATGTAAACAAATAATAAATTAAAATACATACTGTATACATCATACGTGATGCACGCAAGCACAGCACATGACCTTCTGTGACGCCCACGTCTAAAAAAAACACACACCCATCTCTGTAATAAACACGGAGATGTTAGTCCCATCTGAAAGTCGAGTGATAAGAATTGTAACTCAAACGTCATTTAGAAAACTAGTCCCGTCCGAATAGGGCTTTAGGAGATACAGTGGGGTACAAGTATGAGATCACACTGAAAACCTTTTTTTTAACCTAGGTTTTATTTAAGTCTAGCGGGTAGCACACATGCTCTCTCTCTCTCTCTCTCCACAGTACCTATTGTATGAATAAAAATAGCCAAAAAAGCACTAGTGTGTATAATATCTCTCATCTGAGATGTTACGATCGCAGCGGTAGGGGCTGTCGAGCCATGCGGTGCAGGCCTCTGAGGAAACCCTCAGCAAATGGATGTTCTCTTTCAGCGCACAGCAATAAATAATCCAGAAAAATGATCGTGTCTACGGCAGAGGAGGTGGGAGACTAACGAGCCTGCTGTTACTCATACTGTCATTAGCTTCCTGCTCTCTAAGCTCCACCCACACCTCACTTGAGGGAAATTTAAATCCAAGTAACACAGTGCGCCTGCTGCTCTGCTAGCTTAGCTGCTAATGTTGTGTTATAATCTTGGTTCTATAGCCAAGGCTAATGAGTGATGCAAGCACAAGTAGCAGACTCGGTAAAGGTAGTGGTGGGCTTAATGGTTAAACAAATAGCCTGTATCTTATAAAAACCTTGCATTGGTCTGTTAGCATTTAAATAGCATGGCTGCTACTCTTCAAGATAACATGTTGGATCCAGCATGATTCTTCTTATGGTTTTCTTTACGTTCTTCGAACGTTTTCACACAACTACTTCTTTTTGCGATTTACCATAACTTTCTAGAGTAACACTTTAGTTTAGGGTCCAATTCTCACTATGCTAATTAGCATGCATAATCCTAGCATATTGGCTGTTTATTAGTACTTATAAAGCACATATTAATGCCTTTTTCTGCATGACCATATTCTACATCCCTTAATCTTACCCAGTACCTTAATTTAACAACTATCTTACTAACTATTAATAAATAGTAATTAGGAGTTTGAGGCAAAAGTTGTAGTTAATAGTTAGTTAATAGTGAGAATTGGACCCTAAACTAAAGTGTGACTCTTTCTAGACTTAACAAGCAATTTGTCTGATCCAGCTTTTAGACGATAGGTTTTTATCACTTTTTCGCTTCAAAAAGGCTGTTTTAACATAATGACAGGACTTCCATTACCACAGTACGGCTGCCGTATTGGACTGTTAGCATAGAATTAGCATGGCTGCTAATCTTCAAGTGAACATTTGATCCAGGGCACCATAGACTTGTCCCCCTGAATAATTAGAAATGGCCAAATTGTCCCCCCCCCAATATTTGATATTCTTGATGCTGCTCTGTATTCCATTACACACCGCTCTGTTTATTGGTAGGATGACAAAAGTAAAATGTTACATTTTTAGGTTGGTCTGCCTCAGCAGTCTAACAGCGCTCGTCACTGTCAGAATGAGTGAGATGGCCAATCAAATCAAATAAGGCGGGGCTTACTGTTAGTGCGAATTCCAGCGCAACACTTTAGTTGTAGCAGTGAAAGAGTGCATCGTAAGATGTAAGTAGTTAAAGATTTAATATCTGACAACTGTTTTACGATAAAAACATTCAGCGACCAACCGTAATATTAAGTGATGCAAACCACCTGACATTTTTTATGAAATTTCACCATTTTGAATTGAAAATATGACATTATGTAAATCATAACTGAATTTGACGTGACAAGAAACGTTTTGCATTTTTACATATTAGGCAGACGAAAATAAGAGTCAATGTTAGCATATCATTTGCAAATTGTTTACTTCATAACTACAATAGAACTGGAACATTTGCCGTTCTCATTTCTTTTTCTTTATTTTCTTAAATCCCTTTTAATCCTTAAATTTAATTCCTTTAAATAAGCCAATAAGACCAAATAATACCCCCTTCCCCACACAAAAAACCCCCAAAAAACTTTGGTCCCCCCCAATGTCTAAGACATGGTTACGGCCTTGATTTGATCCATTACGACTTTTTTTTTTATTTCTTCATATACTTTCTGCATTAATACTTCATTTTGAGATTTATGATGACTTTTTAGATTTAAGTTCTTTAGCGACAAGCAATATATCTGTTCCAATTAACATTTTGAAGATAGCTTTTATCACTTTTTGCTTTATCGCATCACTGCTAAAGTAAACCAATTCTCAAAAAGACGTTTTTCAAAGGGGCTCTTTTAACGTAATGACACAACATCCATTTGTACAGTAAAGCTGCCATATTTTCACAGGAGTGGTCCGTTTTCTCGCCGTTATGTTTTTTGTTGAGCAAATGTTATGACATTTTTTAAGGTTTTTATTCTAGCAACCTCAGTGAAAATCTGTCTTGTAATATTTCCCAATCCCAAAAATGTGTGAAACACACAAGCGTCATGGTCTGTAATGACATTCATGACTTCAGATGTCCACGATGGAATGATTTTTATGGTTATTGAGAGGCGGCAAACCTCGCATGTTTTGTCTGAAAACTCTGCGCACTTTTGACAGACCTGCAGTCTTCCTTTCGGTCAGTAAGCTTCAGTCGGACCATTCATCCAAACACACGCACACCATTTGTTTGGTCCTCAAGGGTTTTAAAAGGCTGCATGGCTGGTAGACACCAGCACAGATACATTTGTTTGCCTGATATGTGAGGAAGCCATTTTTGTTCGGTATCACCAAAGCATGCAATTAGAAGCGGTGGCATATGTGTGTGCGATGTCCTCCTCCTTCGTCCTGATAGAGGCCTCTTGTGTGAAGATCTTACAGACCCAATTACTGTAATCACGATGATCAAAGGGAGGGTGTTGAAGAGAAGAGAGCAGCAGTCAAGTCAAAGTGTGTCTAAGTGTGTGTGTGTATCATTTGCGTGGGGGTAGGGGTGTGGTTAGCTGTTCGATTCACATCCATCATCTGTTTAATGTACTGATTCGTTTACACCATTCTCAAACTCTTTCTTTTTGTGTGCATGTGTGTGTGTCTTTGCAGTTTCCAAGGTTGGTTCAGTAGATGCACTGGATGAGGTCGGAGGCCAAATTGCTCCTGGGCGGCTGACCCTCTCCTGCACCAAGGTAAAAGGTAAGCTTCGATGTTCAGGTGGCAAAGGGCACATCTGCAGATATGGGCAGACAATTTGTTTTCAGCCTTAAAGGTGCACTCAGAAATTAAACAAACAAAAGTAAATGTAATTTTATTTTACATGGAATGGGTCGCCTCATGGAGGCCGCCATTTTGAAAGATTTTCTGCTGAAAACTACTTACTTTAATTGTCCTATTATTGAAAACTTTTGCTTGATAAATATATTATTCAGTAGGACAGCAAAAATTAGCATTTCAATAATGTTTTTGCTAACTAAACGCATTTGGTTTTGCATCATTCTGCATCCACACCACTAGATGTCAGTATGTCATGTTAGGCATTGCCACCAGCACAATATAAAACAAAAAATCACTGAGTGCACCTTTAAAGTGTATCTTTTGAACAGATTTTCAAGATAATGCCCTATAATGAATCATGTCAGTGTTTAATTATAAATGACACATTTCATATGAATATGCTATGAATCCTCCACATAACATCTATTCTCTTTTCTTGTTTCCTTTTATTTCTTTCTGTCTCTGTTTATTGTGTTATGCCTGCTTGCACTAGGATTAAGGCCAGGTGTGCTGTCTAAGACTTGTGGATACTGAATAAAATAATTTTTTTGTTAGCAAGAGTTTGTTTGATTTATATAATGCTTTTTATTGAGTAAAAGCCATCATAAGCAATGAACACTTTTAGAGTTTGCATGTTAATTGTATTTTTATATTAATTCAACAACTTATGTATCGTTCAAGTGAAAAAGAACATTCATCTGGAAGTAATGGAGGGCAGGGCTTGATTTAATACTGAAGAAGTGATAAACATGTGATTATTATTGGTTAATATTTTTGCTCCGCCCACATGGCCTTGGTTACATCAGCAAAAAAAATCTGATAATGCACAATAAGGGGCAATCATTGAAAAAGTAAATAGTCAATTTTGTTTTATGTTGTGTTTAAAGGCTTGTAAAAAATGTTCAAACCATCAAAAGGTCATATAAGAGCAGAACTCAATATGTTGTATTTTTGGAGTAGGTGACCTGTGATATGTCCTTTCAGCATTGAGAGGTGGGATGCACCCGCCCGCTGCTTGCCTTGTCTCTACAGCGACCTCTGCGCAAACTGTCAAGTCGACTCACCATCAGGCCACGTTTGCCTCGGTGAACATTCAACGCTGTCGGTGAGTTTGAGCTAAATAGAAAAAAACCATCGACCGTTGATTGTACCCTGCGGCCGAGCCCTACTGAGCCTTGCCTCACCCCACCACCGGCAAAGAGGAATTTTAGCATGGACTCCTGGAGACACGACGGTGCTGTCTTCCAATGCCACCGGCAACCTCGGACGACGCCTGAAAAGTCTGACTTTGAAAACTACAACAAAGGTCACAATCAACATTCATTGCTGTCGGTGGGTTGGACTGTAAAAGAAAGCTCACTGAACAATGAATGCAACTGTGTCCCAGATTTCCTTCTCGCAAAGTCGCATCGGAGATAAATATTATCTGACAGAGCTGGATATACTCATTTGCTTGCCTCTCTGAGTTTGTTTGTGGCTCTTCGGGGCAAAGGCACAAGTGGACTGAGAACACCATGTCAAAGGCCCCTTTAAGGCTGATGAATGTTTCCTTTGTATAATAAATAAAGACAAGACCTATCCAAACCCAGTCTAATCCTGTGAGTCTAAAACGTATTAACCGGAGCTGTGGTACAGTTGTTGCCACGTGTTGTGCTTTGGTCAGGGGTGTCACTAGGTCCATTTTAAAAGGGATTTAGCCCCCCTAAGATTTGTGACGTACACTAATTTGTGATCACCTCAGTCCCCTTTAAAACTCATATTCAGCATGTTCTTCAATCAGAGCAGATGATATCTGCATCTGTGTAGTTCTTTGTCATAAATGCAGTTTACATAATATGATGCAGGAGCAATTCAAGATGGTTTTCCACCAACTGTAAAATCTGGGCTTATTTATTTATTTTATGAAATTCTTTCATCTAAATGACATGAGACTTTTCCTACTCTTGCTATACATCATACTTCAGGGAAATAAAATTGCTAAAATGTGTTATTTATAATAAATCCAAAAGCAAACACACAAAAAGAAAAGGGAGTGGAAATGGCAAATGAGATAATGAGTGGTCCTCTGCAGCCATCTACTGGTTATAGTGGTAATTTCATGTCATTTTCATGTTAAGTGTTTTTCCACCAGGGTGAAATAAATCCTCCACTAAAGCATGACACGTTTTCCATGTTATCTCCATGAATGAAAATGAGAAATGTAGATCTTCTTTAAAGTTAATTTTACTGCACAAATGTAGTTAAAAATAATAGTGTTTATAACATTAAATGTTTTTTTTTTTTTTTTTTTTAATTTCCCACATATTGCCAATCTAGACAATTACATTAATATAAAGTTTGTCTATATTCTTAATGAATATTAGCTGGTTATTTAAAATGATTAGAAATTAATTAAATATTCAAGGATTGACTACAAATGTAGTGTAGAACCAACGGTATTGTTCATTCCTAGTATGCAAACAATAGGCTATATTAAATCGTTTTTTTAATCGTACCCTCATTGGGGGCTGAGCCCCCCTAATATTGAAATCTTAGAATCGCCCCTGGTTTTGGTACTTACAGTATAAAGACTGTGCAGGTTTTTTTTTTATGTCTTTCCAAAATGTTCTATAGGCTATATCTGCAGTAATTGTATATAACTAACACACACACAAATTGTAATACAATGATTATACATATGGTATAATGACATAAAAGTGTGCGCGCTCTGAAAGTGGTTTTTAAAATTTCGTTTATAGCATTTTTTTTACACGACCCAATAGGCCCATCCGACTATGTGGTTAGGAGCTAAGTAAACAAAATTATTTTGGAAACATATTATTAAAGAGTTCTTGCAATAAATCCAAGGCTACATGACGTCGCGTTTGAGCTGAACTAAACCGATCACAGTGAAATCAGAGAAGGATAGCGCGACCGCTGCATTTGGAGGCCGTATCTTAATTAGAGGCTAACGGTTTTACTGTCCGTTTCTAGGCCAATCCAAGATTATGTCACATATCTGGTAGTTTAAGAAAAATTAATCCAAATTAAATTTGTCAAGAAGCTGAAGTGCTTATCGTGTCAGTGTGGGTGAGAGCCCCTCGGCACCTCGGTGACATTGCTGACAGAGATTGACTCCCGCTCGCCGTTGAGTGTTTTTTAAACGACAGTCAATTCAAGGGATTAATTAACATCAGATTACGGCTCCATCAGAGACCTGCTGTGTGTGATTTCTTAACGCTGGGCTACTTTACTTACCGTGGCGGTGAGGACGCTGGTCTTGGGTGATTATACTCTTTAAGAGTTAGCCTATTTGATGAAAACTGTCACATGAAAGATATTTGGAGGCTGCATTAACAAATGCGAAGTAGCTAATGCTGATAGCCGTCATGTTGTGAAGTCTAAAGACGGTCGTGATTTGATTCCAGTCATAAACATTTTCTCATTTCATCAGGCATATTGTAAACGACATCAAATGTAATTGGATAACCTTAAAACACATTATAGCTACTGTTGGTAATGCACTTTTATATCTAAACTACAATTCCATTTTAAATAGCCAGGCTTTAGTGATTTTAACATGATCATCTACTTGCTAGTTGATAGAGGCCAAGCGTCGGTTAAGGGGCGGGGCATTCTCACTAGAGAGAGAGTTTGATTGGACAAAAATCTGTAGTGCAGACCGATTAACCAATGTTGTCCAAGAAGAGATTGTTTTTGAAAAGAAAAAAAAAAAAAAATTATTTTAAACTTTCATTTGCCAAGCATTGAATAACGCACATTTTTGCTTTAAAAAATGGAAAATAAAATATATTTTATAAAATATGTGCAAATATGTTAACTCTCACAATATTGTTTGCTATTAATAAATTATATGAATGAAATTATATTAAATTTAACTATATAGTATTATATATAGAGAAAACTTATATCCGCTCCGTAGTGTAAACTACCAATGGATGGTTAAACAGGCCAATTACACTTCAGTTTGCAAATAAACTGTACAAACATGTAATCTACTAAAACAGTAAAACAGTATGCAAATATGCATTGCAAATCAATGTAAGAGTTTAAAACTTTTACATTTCTCAAAAAGTATAAAATACCAAAAATATCACCAAATACATTTTGAATGTTTAAGCAGTTCAAGGCAAACCTAATCACAGAAATAATTGAGAAAAACAAACAGAATTCAATTAATTTTTGAAGTATCCTTTGTAACACAAAGCAATCAATAGGCTATAGGCCTATAAGGTAACACAACATGTAATTGCCTGGAAAAAAAAAAGCTTAATACGTTGTAAGCTTCGCTTAGTTTGTACATTCCAACTCCTTGTGTTGTTTTAATTATTGTTGGTTTAACTTAAAAAAAGTAAGTTACCTGCTTGCCTTAAAGTTCATTGAAATTAAAAATTTGAGTAAATACAATGGAGATTGGTTTAATAAATAGAAACTCAAAATATTATGTTATCTGAACCACATTAATTAGCCTAAGTTGATTTGACAAAAGACCAAATAAAATTGATAAATCATGAAAATTATTTTTTACAGTGCGTATATAGTCTTATTGTACTGGTTTTATATAGGCATTCTGAATAGGCCTCATAAAATAGCCATGTTGCCAAATAATAAAAGAAAAAAAGGGGGGGGAAGAGGTAATTGAATTTCGCTAGTGTTAATACACCATGAGTATTTATATGACAGCATTATCCCAACAAACATAAACCATTCCCATAATGTTAGTATTTGATTACCATTCCATGGTTTTATGTTTTGTTCAAAAATTGTTAGCCGCTGATAATCCAAGAAATCACAAAGCGACACATTCCGAGCTTCTGTACTGTACAATTCCTGTTTCTTGTTCTCCTTGAGAATCCTTTTGTAGGACTAATAAACACAGAAATGAGAATTCTGTTTTACCTCCTTTGAAGCCCCTCATTTGCTCGTTGTGTGGGTATCTATAATTAAAGCCTTGAAGCTTTTCAGCTCTTGTTTTCAAAGCGCCAATGCAAAGTTACAGACCTCAGCAGTATTTTGGGACAGAACGTTCTGGGTTTTCTGACTTCTGAATGTCACTGTGGTTTCCAAACTGGCAACAGGAAAGGTGAAGAAGACTGCAGGTGTTTGAGAAGAAGAGACCTGAGCATCAGACAAGAGGATTAACTCAAGCGGTTAGACATTTTGAACTGTGTACATACTCGGCCGTTTCCTCAAACATGACACTATTTTGAGAAATACCGCAGAGCTTTTATATTTTCCTCCTGCTTCAATGGCTTCCTTTTGTGGAGTTGAGGAACTGAAAATAATCGTGACACCTATCGGGACGTAAATTACATTAAAGTTGACGTTCAACTAAAATATCAGCCCCCCTCAGATGAATTAGCTACTGACTTGGTTTGACGAAAATGGCCGTGTTTGCAAAATCGTTATGCTTGCGAAGCCCCTGAAAGCTCGGTGGAAATTAGAAGGTCCCTGTTCACTTTCAGCCAACATTAACATTTGTCAGGTGTTATTAGCATGCGTCAACATTTGAGTTGGAAAACGTAAAGGTTCAGCGGGGTCCTACATGAACAATGTATACCAACAGCAAAATGAGTAAATAAAGAATTAGATTTAAATAGCACCGTGTGTTCTGAAGGCGAAAAAATATCTGGTGTTTTAGGGAAAAAAATATAACTGGGGGAAGTCTTACATTTAATTATTGAATAACCTATTTAGTTTAGACCTATTTTTAATATTAGTAATTCAACGTGGAGCTTTTTTTTTTTAGTTCTTTATGCAATTATATATGTAGGCCTATGTAAATGTATGCTTTATTTACCTAATGTAAGATAGTAGAAAAAAATACATTCACTTCAATCCTTACTTTTTATTTAAATGCACTATTGTTTGACACCTCGTTAATTTTGCATATCTTTGAATATTAATATGATTTTCTGAAATATAGCTATTTTTTCTCGATCGCATAAAAAAGACAAAAAATACATATTATAACAAATTAAAATACAGACCTATGATACGTTTAAATTATATATTATGTATTTAAAATAATAATAATGCCACATCATATTTGTTGTCGAATACACTGTTCAGAATATTTAAATAATAATGTTTAAAATAAATATTAAATATATGATGTCATGTGAAAAACTAAACAAATGCTGCCACCTAGTGGTCATACTGTGACCTCAGTGAGTGACGTCAAAGACTGGTGATTTGTAAAACATTTATAGCCTACTAATCAGTTGCGATGAGTTTGTTGCAAAATTCACAAATCGACTGTTTAAAGATGTCCTTCTTTAACATGATTGGGCTGTATTTATTGATATAGCCTAATTAAATCTGACATTCCCTGCACTGTTGAGAAAAATAAAGAAAGCTACATTTGAATGATTTTAAAAGGAAGTAATGTTTAAAGCTAAAATTCAGTTAGCAATAAGTTTATATGATATGGGTTGGTATAGAATGTAGTTTATCATGATGATTTTATCAGCATAGCGGTTGGGGTGTGATTGTTGAAGGGGTGATGACCTGATGATGACCCCCATCCGAGGTCAGTCATGTCAGGTTCCTCATTTGTAGACTCTGTGTCTGTGTGTGTGTGTGTGTGTGTGTGTCTTACTGGCACCTAATGATGCAGAGGGGACAATCTCCCTGTTCCAAAACATTGAGTCTGGCTGCAGTAGAGCTGATTTACAGGGCCTTGCAGCAGCACTCAGGGCTGAAGGATGGAGGTTTTTCACTCATATTCTGCCTTCTGTCCTCCTTCTTTGTCTGTCTTTCATGTTTTGGATGGCAGAAAGAGAGGCTCTATTATAGGGATTAGAATAAAGAATGCTTTCTAATGCTCGTAAGTTTGTGAAAAAATTGTCATCTCATCAAAAAGCAAGAAAGAACCTGTAGAACAAACTGAGAAAGTGTTCAGAAAGTTAGACATATATAGGTAACCAAAATAAAGTTAGAGTTAGAGATGTTTTTTTTAGAGAGAGTTTTTTTTCTTTACTTTTTTGTAAATTAATTGTTAATTTCTAGTCAGAAAAAAGCTAAATGAATGAAATACAATGTTATAAAATCTTATATATTAGCGTTGTCAAATCAATTAATTGCATAAACATAAAAGTTTGTAAATATGTGTGTTTATGTATGTAATAATCAATTTTACAGCAATAATATTCACCAATTAGGCATTATGCATTATCAACATTATGAGCACTGACAGGTGAAGTGAATAACACTGATTATCTCTTCATCACGGCACCTGTTAGTGGGTGGGATATATTAGGCAGCAAGTGAACATTTTCGACAGGGTCATGGCTCATTGATGCACGTGGGGAGCAAAGGCTGGCCCGTATGGTCCGATCAAACAGACAAGCTACTGTGGCTCAGGTTGCTCAAGAAGTTAATGCTGGTTCTGATAGAAAGGTGTCAGAATACACAGTACATGCGTATGGGGCTGCTGGGAAACCTTGGGTCCTGGCATCCATGTGGATGTTACATTGACACGTACCACCTACCTAAGCATTGTTGCAGACCATATACGCCCTTTCATGCCCATGAATACCTTTCCATGAAAGGGTGTACATGGTCTGCAACAATGCTTAGGTAGGTGGTACGTGTCAATGTAACATCCCTGGTGGCTGTGGCCTCTTTCAGCAGGATAATGCACCCTGCCACAAAGCAAAAATGGTTCAGGAATAGTTTGAGGAGCACACCATCGAGTTTGAGGTGTTGACTTGGCCTCCAAATTCCTCAGATCTCAATCCAATCGAGCATCTGTGGGATGTGCTGAACAAACAAGACCGATCCATGGAGGCCCCACCTCGCAACTTACAGGACTTAAAGGATCTGCTGCTAACATCTTGGTGCCAGATACCACAGCACACCTTCAGGGGTCTAGTGGAGTCCATGCCTCGACGGGTCAGGGCTGTTTTGGCAGCAAAAGGTGGAACAACACAATATTAGGCATGTTATGCCTGTATGTAATAATCTATCTATCTATCTATCTGTCTTTATATATACATAAAATATTATTTCATTTTTTTTTCAGTTAATGTTTATTTTATTTCAAGTAACACAAATTTATTTTAGTTTTAGGTAACTAATAACACTGGTCAGAACAGACCACTGACAAAGAATCAAGGAAAAAAGCTAAATACATTTTTTTTTTAAAAATGTAAACTTGCTTACAAAAATGTTTTTTTATGTATACAGAGTACATGATCTCTACCACTAGGTGGCAATATATATCTGAAAAAGGCATTGCTTCACCAAGACAACGTTCATATTTTTAATAACACTGTATGCACTGTAATCAAAATGAGTTAAATTTAAGTTCATTACATAATTATTACATAAATTCTATTAAATATTACAAATCATTTATTAATATTTTACTAGAAATGTAATGCACAAAAGTTGTAAATTCTAATTAAACACTCTAATTTGAACTACTGTACGATCTCTGACTGCCAAAGAAATGTTCAAGGGAACACATTATTTCTAATTCATTTGCCATTAAACAACTGGCATGGACTTGTGTTTTGCATGTTTTACCAAGGTTGAATAATTTACAACCAAATAACATTTTGCCGACAGAGAGTGAAAAAGGAAAATGCTTATATGTGATAAAGTCCAACAAAATCTCTGACAACTGAGACTCACTATATGGGATGGTCACTGGATTCCTTTGTGCATCTCACTGCCCTTTCTAACACTGGCTGTGTTTCGGTTAGTGAGGAAGATGAACCTCCAGTGGTGGAAACATGCCTGTCCGAGCGTCTGAAGGTGCCCTTTGACCCACAGCTTTATTTAGGAGGTATAAATGACAGAGGGATGAACAAAAGAGAAATACCCATCCACCTGGCATTGTCGGAGTCTCCGGTCCGAGATCTGTCTTAGCAAATGGTCAGTCGAACAAGTCCATTAGATGGATCATTCTTCAAAGCGCTGATGCATTTTTGATTTGTCTTTATTAATGCTTTAATTGCAAAGCTAAATTATTAATGTAATATTTGAGAAGTTGAGCAAAAGAGAGGTGAATAAATAATACATAACCCTATAGCATCTCTTCATGAGAGTATTTGCTTTGATTGAATTCTGTGCTGCTATGACTCGTACATTTTGAGCCATCGATTTACACAGTGGCTCAACGCGACCTGAACCGAATGTTGTGTTGCTAAAAACTCATATATTCTCTTTCTGTCTGACAGGTGTCAATTAAATAATCATCTTCTTCTTGTTTACACTTTTGACAGACCGAGACATATACGAAGGACGCATCCAAAATGCATGCATGAAATTAAAAATGAAACGCAGCAGCTCCAAATTAAGTCCCCTGCCTCAAAAAATGCAAAATTCAGATGAGAAATATCTGACAGTACTGGAAACTGCAAACAGGACTGCAGGTGAAGAGGTGGTTAATATTTGACTTTCGTCCTGGGAAACAAATTCAGCAAACATTTGTTATGTTTTGCAAGCAGTGGTCATTATCGTTTTCAAAGACATGTACTGTTGCTTGTCAGTTGATGTGTCGAAACCCGTTTACCTTTTAAAAATAGTTATATATAGTAAGATTAATATGTGTGAGTATTAACTTTCTGCAAATTATGAAAGAAATGGGTTCCCTTAGACTGCCTAGATTTTGTACTCCAGGATTTAAATAAAAAATAATAATAATAATAATAGAACACATTTAAACACATTTTAATTTACTGGAGTTTTACTGTAATTTACTGGAAGCTATTATCACTATCAATAACACAAACATGTCACAAACTCATATTATAGCAAATCTCCAGAGAAAAAAAGATCTCTAAAAACAACCTGTCTTCACTGTATTTTTTCACTTTAAACTCTAGAATATATTTCATATAAAAAGTTGTCACCCTATGGAAAACATTTTTGCATTTTCTGTTTCTTAAAACGACTGTTGATGAATGTAAACGTTAATAGCAATCTGTAATCTAACTTTTGCCCTTACTGAAATTTTTGAAATGCTGTTGAAACACATGTAGCCTACATACGTAAAAAGAATACATACACCTTTTTCTTTGACCTCCCTTAATGGGTTCAACCCTTCCCTACCGATCAACACCGTATCCATGAAACAGTAACCTGAAGTGTTTAATGAAATTCTGTAGTGTGAGCTGACCGCCTTTTTAAAGGGATAGTTCACCCCAAAATGAAAATTTTGTCATTACTTACTCACCCTTGAATTGTTCCAAACCTGTAATTGTTTCTTTCTTTCTTCGGTTGAACACAAAATAAGATATTTTGAAGAATGTTGGTAACCAGACAGTTGACGGCACGCCATTGACTATTTTTTTCATTGGGTGCCTTCAACTGTCTGGTTACCAACATTATTAAAAATATCTTCTTTTTGTGTTAAACAGAAGAAATAAATTAATTTGGAATGACATGACGAGGGTGAGTAAATGATGACAAACTTTTCATTTTTGGGTGAACTGTCCCTTTAAAGTAGGCTTACCAATAATTACCGTTTATCATAGTTACTTTAACAACAACTAGCTAAGTAGATCATTTTGGCAATTGTTCTTAGTACGTTATAGGTCACATAACATACGTAGGAAAAAGGTAGCCTGCTCAAAGTCAAAGTTTTTCAGTAGGCCTATCCTTCTCTGTAAGTAGCCTAATAACTTCACTTCAAATGTGGTCAACCTAGGGCACTACACTGTGTTAATCCGGGCCTGCCTAATAAGATAGTGTTTCTCTCAGAAAAAGTGAATGTTCTTGTACTAGAAAAACATTACTTACTTATAGACAGACATTCTTTGAGGCAGAAGGCAATTGCTTTTGTTTGAGCATTTTTCTTCTTTTTTCCTTTTTAATCGATGGTCTGCTTTTTTAATGAGACATACGATATGCACGAAGCATGTTGGACTTGACAGGATCAGTCACCGGTGGCAAGTGTGCTGATACATCAAGGATACCACCTTTTACCCTGACAATTCTGCAAACTCAGGAGGCCAATTAACACCTTCACAATGAGAGCGCGTCGGAATCCTCCCTCGTGAGCAGAAGAGCTTAGCGTGCGGCTGTGCTGGGTTCGCGCGTGGCGGAGAATTGAAAAGCGCGGGAAACTCACAGGTAAAGTTCTCCTCAGGGTAATTGTGGCGAGACCTCAGGCGAGATTCGGCTGAGGCCATGCGTTTTTTCTTTCTTTCTACTTTTGATTTTGCTTTTTTTTCTCGGAGGTTTTCCCCATTGTGGTTCGAATTAAGTCACATGAATTAAATATTAAACTCACATCAGAAAATATTCATTTAAAAGGTAAGATTTCTGTCAGGGGAGTCTCAACTCAATTGATATTCTTCGGACTGATGGTTAATACATATTCATTCATCAAAACGATCATTAAATGAAATGAGGCGTAGGTACTGAGATTTCCTTCTGTATAGTTGATATTTGTTTGAAGCTAAATTAATAGAAACAAGAGCATCTTTTAAAAATGCATTTAAATAAGGGGTAATATACATTATCACAAAAATAAACGTCATTATCCATACCCTACAGCTACTTATTAATAAATTCATGCAGGCTACATGAAATATTTATTTGACTTTAAATTATTTTGCCTTATTTGTAGAAACCAGGGAGAGACGTTGGCCAGCAACAGTCATCATTTGACCAGTGAACGTCACGATTGACCAGGTTTGATAAGAATCAAGTATTACAAAATCAAAAGAAACAAAATATATTTAGCTAAAAGAAAATAAAGCCTATTCTATGGCTATTAAAGAAAATATATAGGCCTATATAACTGACCATTACATACAGCTGTCCTAATTTCAGTTTTATATTATACAGTATACTACACTCAATAGTATACACAAAGCATTTTAAGGTGGTATTTTTAAAAGCTGTTTCACTGTTTGCCAGGTTCACATTAATATCCTTGTCACATCACTATGGAGCAATGACAGAAATCTGAGGAAACAGAGACAAACCAGGACAGGTGAGACATGTTCGGTTGTCTTCTCTATTCTAAAATCTGACGTGGTGTGAGTTGACATGGAGGAGCCATTGTGTCCCATAAAAAGACATCTCAAGACCCTCTGCTCTTTGGATAGAATGTAAATAAGATCCTGGGGAATGTACTGGGAGAACGGCATCGGGGGGTGAACACCGGCAGCCGGGGTCGCCATCCATCACGGTGACTTGGGCCCGGTGCGGTGGACAAGCTCGGCACAGGCCAAGAAACCTGAGCCACTACAAGACAAACACATGCTCCCTCCAAAATAACAATGGGCTCCAGTGACACACGCTGCCTGCTGTCAGAGCTTCACTGCAGGCTCACGACACCTGACATTGTTATATTAAGAGTATAATGTTACCAGACCCACAGTTAGAACAGACGAAGGAACAAATGCCAAAGATAATCGCAAGTGACAACTTTAGGAGACAATCCTCTGGTCTTTTTAGGTAGGAGCTTGTGATACAGAAACTTAGAGTAGCAAATAAGGACATTGAGAGCAGTCTAAATATATGTCAGTTTGGGTCACAAGGCACTGAATACTTTACACTTCACCTTCTATAGCCTTATTTTACAGTCCTGTTCCCCATGTGCATACTATGTACTTATTATAGTAATTGCAATAACTGGGTAATAACACTGAACCTACCCCTAAACCTAACCTTAACCCATGTAGTTACCTTATATTACCCAGTACTTTCTTAGGTAAGTACACTGTAAGTACACGTAAGTGCATGTACTGTAAAATAAAATGCAACCGGATTCTTTTGTGAATAGAAAATACTGTCACTTTTGAGATATATATATATATATATATATATATAAACTAACTTAATACAGAATGTTAAAAGCAAAGCCAAATTTAGGACATTGTTACGCATTCACTGGCATATGACACAACCTTCATTAGCTCCTGTTTTGAGCTCAGTCCAAAATGTGTGTCTTCTCTTGGGTGAGGAACTTCTTTGTCAGTCAATTACTAGACCACAGCTATAGACTGATGTAAAACTTCCAGTTGAGTTCATTTGACACATCCCAAGCCCTTAGGCCCTGTTTACACCTGGTATTAAGATGCGTTTTGGTCGATCAGATCACAAATGGACAACGCTAAATACAGGTGCTAAATGGGGTCTAAAAGGTTTTGAGCTTGTCCACTTTCAGAGGTAGTCAAAAACACATTTGACCGGATTGCTTTCATAGTGTAGACGCTCATGTGGTCGAATGCGAACAGCCACAAAAGATCGCCTAGGCTGCGTCCCAGTTCGCATACTATCCATCCTAAATAGTATTCGAAAATAGTATTAGTATGTCCCAAATCGTAGTATGTTGAAATGAGTATTCCAAAGATACACGGTTGGTCTACTATTTCCGGTCAGAATTCGAAGTGCAGATCGACGTGCACTCTAACGGCTGATATTGCCCACAACCCATTGCAAGTTGGACGAGGATTCGATTAGAACTACAAACATGACGAAATGTCCGAGTCCGACGGTTAAGTAGAGAGGTTTAGATTAAGGGGCTTGAGTCATCAATGATCAGTATTTAACCTGACGAAAAGATATTTATTCAATGTTATCCACATTATATTTCACCTGCAGCAGCATTGTGAACTTTTGTAATGATACGTTTGGCCATTAACTTTTAAATGCATCATCATATTTAAATTGCAAACACATGAGGAGAGTCTCTGCAGTAAAGACTCACAAATGGCAGATCAATGTGCTACTACATTTCTCTCCGATGCGGTAGGAAATTAAACTGAATGTGGAGGATTTTAACTGTGACGATGATTGACAGGGCATTTTAAACGGTGACAGGATGCACGGCACTAAGCGACAGATCTGTCGGTTAAAGATGACGAAGTAGTATGTCCCAAAGCTTGCATACTCTTCTGCTACACACTCAAAAGTATGTACTTTTTCTTCACAAAAAGAGTACATACTTTTAGGTCGTAGTATAAGTAGGCAAATTGAGACACAGCACTACCCTCCGCCTTCTGACCTAATGTGTAAACATTATGGGAAGCGCGCTATCCAGACAGGATTTTAACTTTGTCGGATGAAGACCCAAATTTGGTTTGAAAAACGTACCAAGCAAAATGTTCTCTCACCATTCCTGATTTCTAAAGCCCAAAGTATTCTTCTCCCGTCCACGTCCGCGCACCGTCCGCATGACGTAATTATCGTCATCAATTATCGACATCCGCACACCCTGTCCGCGTGCAGCCCAATTTTTGAGACCGTGCGGTGCACGTGCGCAAGAAAAGCAGAAGAGTCCACTAGGTGGCAATACACACAGTGTGCAATTGTCGAAGAAAAGTGCGGAAAGAGCGATTCAAAAACAACACACTTGAAACAGGAGGAGGAAAACACTACAACGGACAGCAAACTTGATGAGCGTTTGTGCAAACTATGTTGCAATGGTTGATCCATTACTTTTCTTTTTCGATCCTGCCAAGCGAATGTCCTGTTGATGACACGACTCAGTGCTGCCCTCCGATGTCTGGTAGAGTATAAAAAAAATTGTACTGCGCATGTCTCAAACTCACTTTGATTATACTTTGAAAGCTACTTTGAAAGCTGTGTGGACACGACTGCGTGCGAGACGCGTCCAGACACGGAAATTTAAGTATACCCGGGGCTTAACATGCACTCACTGCGTTCAGCGTGGCTTTGCTCCTGTCAGAGCACAAACGAAAGCTGCTCTCTGTGTTTTCCGTCGTCTCCGTCGTGTTCATATGTAAATTGTGCAAGCTTACTTCATCCATTAGATCGAAAGATCTGAAAAGACTACATTTACCCGCCCATAGACCCTAACCTCGAAGAAATCAGGACAGAAGTGCTTGAAAGTGGACAGAAGAGACGGATTATACACCAGGTGTTAACGAGGATCTGTATCCCTCGTCTACTTGTGATCCGATCAACCAAAACGCAAACCAAAAGGTGTAGACAGGGCCGCAGATGAACACATAAGTGACGTGATGTGTGATGTGTAGCCAAGTATGGTATCCCATACTCGAAATTTGTGCTCTGCATTTCACCTATCCAAGTGCACACACACAGCAGTGAGTATTGAACATACACACACCCAGAGCAGTAGGCAGCCATTTTGCTGCGGCACCCAGGGAGTGATTGGGTTGGTTTGCTCAAGGGCCCCTCAGTTGAGGGGAATGAGAGTGGAAGAGAGCGCCGTTCATTCACTCTCCCCACCTATATTTCCTGCCGATACTGAGACTCGGACCCTCGACTTTCTGGGTACAAGTCCGACTCTCTAACCATAAGGCCACAACTGCCCACTTTAAGCTGCCCCCTATAAGCACTTCAGCTAGATCGTGTGGGTGTTTCCAAAGCCATTCCCTGAGATTTTCCTGTTCATCCACCCCCATCATTCTTCAATGGTTGTGTCTGTTTTGGGGGGGATGTGGGGGAAGGTACTTTAGGGTCCCTTAGTGCTAAGCCGCCGAAGTCCTCACAGCTGCACCGTGAGACCATAGATTTACAGGTGCCACTGACCCTTTCATCAGAGGAAGTCTACTCAGCCGGCTGTTCCTCTCTATTTCTCTCCATCTTTCTCTTTTTCCAGTAGGGGCCAAGAATCTTTGATGAGTCTTAGTTAAGGGTGCAACTTACTGCTAATGCTGACTGAGTTCTCTGAACATAGTACAACTAGTGAAAGTGCTTCCTCTTTCAATCATCAACTGTTTTGAAGTGAGCACAAATATTCCGGAAGAGCTAATCAACCTAAAGGAGCTTTATTTGTGAGTTAGCGAGTACATATTCTTCATTAAAAAACAACTTTGCCTTGAAAAAATTGTTTAGGACGCAGAATGACTTAAATATGAAAGATGAGTTTCAGCAAATCAATTATTTGAATGCACTGCGCTCCTGACAAGGAATGCCCGTGTTTCTGAAATACCACTGATAAACGTATGGCCCTGAACATGACAAACTTTGCAAGAAAAAATTTAATTATTCAGAAATCTCATGCTTTTTTATATGCATATGTTTGTGTTGTCTGATTATCCCCAGACTAGCCTGCACAAACTTGCATGAAATATTTAAGAATGACGAAAATTTTAAACAGTTGGTAATTAGAGTTTTTTTAAACAATTTTAAACAGCTGTTTTTTTTTTTTCACACACATAAATTAATTTAACATTTCAGTTGAGAGTTTCATTTTGAGAGCATTAATGAGACCTAAATGAGCCAGTGGGAAAACATGTACTGTAGATGTTAAAATAGTTCAGATTACCTAAAAATATCACAAAACCACAATAATCCAAGCATTTTTTGAACCAAAAATAAAACGCATGCATCCACAGTAGCATCCATCTTTATCCCAGAGACTGTTCTCAAGAGTAATGTGCGGGAAGACCAAGAAGATGAACTCGGCTCAGTGAGATGGACAATTACACATTTATATATTTCAGTCCCATCTCAATGGCAGAATAATTAATCTGAGATCGCGCCTCACTCCAAAAGACATGTAGTACAACGATTAGCTCGTATCGATTGACCCCTAGAGGACAATGGAGAGTTGATTGGCATCCACCTCTATCAGAAAATATGTTCTGAACACCCATATGGGAAAAAAAGGTTGTTCCTCTTCATCCTTTCAATGGGATCAAGGTCCACTAACCCGATGTCTATTTAGGAAAATTAATCTGTTGAATATAAAAATGCTAGTAATGCAATGGCCTTTGGTTTAAAATGGGGCCACGTTTATTGATCAGAGGTCAAATCCTTCTTCTAGAATAATGTCGTGGCATTGGTCTGCTTTATACATGCATACAGGGATGAAAATGTGGTCCGTGTCTAAATAGACTGGTAAACCGTAAGAAATATGATACAATAGTAAGGGAGCAATCACAATTCATCACATCTTTGGCAATCGATAATGAACATTTTTCTTGAATATTGCTATATTTTTAGGTAATGCAAATGTCAGACTGGCTTGTATGAACACTTGAATTGAAATTGTGACAAAAACCATTTGTGCCTGCCAGAGGTTAATATGTGTAATAAGAATATATACATACTGTATATTATATATATATATATATATATATATATATATATATATATATATATATATATATATATACACATACATACATATATACATATATATATATATATATATATATATATATATATATATATATATATATATATATATATATGCAGCACTTATACAGTATCTATGGTCATGATATTTGAGCCACAGCTGCAATCCCAAAATAGGGTTCAAATCAATTAAATTGAACAATTTAAAAGCATGACAGGAAACATCCAGAAATGTGTGTTATTCCTGTGACGGTAAAGAGGAACAGAGGAGCAAGCTTTGACTTCCCTATTAAGAAAGAGACACATATTTAATGAGTGGGAAAGCCTACTCAAGCATTAGAAATTCATTCCTGGCCATTACTGCAGTGATGAAGCAAACCTAATGGAGCAGGACTCTAGGTGTGCTCATCTAAATGAAGAGGTGGAACTAGTAGCTTTTTTTTTTTTTTTGTCCATAATGGTTACATCTAATAGCCATTACCTCTTCTGTAAAGGGCCCAAATGTAATTATGCCCACTACATGGCAAATATGGACATTTTTGCCACAGGGCATGTAAGGACAATCTGATATGGAAGCTTGTTTCCGTCGTGGAATAAAAAAAATTAAGAAAGTAATTGCGACTTTTTATCTCAGAACCGCGAGTTTATATCTTACATTTCTGAGGGAAAAAAAGTCTGAATTGTGAGATTTAATCTCGTAAGAATTGCTGAATTTTTCTTAGAATTGCGAGAGCTACATTTTTCCAAATTGTGAGATTTAACTTTTTCAGATATAAACTCATAATTGCGACAGAAGAGTCAGAATTGTCAGCTGACTTTTTCTCAGAATTGCGAGATTTAAATTTCTCAGATATAAACTCTGTTAGATTTGTAAGATTAAAATGTCGCAATTACCTATTTTTTTATTCCCAGGCGGAAACAAGCATCCATAATCTGATGACAGAAATTGGTACAAAACAAAAAAAGGAATAATCATAAATACAGTTAACATTCACTCTTTGTATTCACTCTTCAACTCATATTTGACACAAATATGAGTTGAAACAACCTAGTGTTCTATTATGTTTATATATTTACATTCATGGAAACCCTGGAGTTTTCAGGGAATTTTGATTTGTAAGCCTGGATAAATTATAGAAATTAAAAAAAAAAATCCTTTTTTTTTTTTTTTTTTTAAAAGATGTTTTAGTTTTTTAGCTCTCAGCTCTAAAATGATTTAATTGTTTTTTTTTTTTTTAATTTTGATCCAGTAATCATGAATGACTGGAAAAGTTATGGAAGAGTCACTGGAAATTCATGGTTAGAAAGTATGAGAATCCTATATAAATAATATAGGAATGAATAATATGTTTTTTTGTTTTTTTATAATAAGCTTTTTTGTAGGTCATCCTTCAGTTATGTAACTGCGTCCCTTAGATCCCTTTGGAATTCTGTAACAACAACAGAAGAAGAATCGTGTCATAAACATGTTTTTTTTATCTGTCAGACAAGATGGCACAGTCCGTCTCTCTGAACTCACAACAGTCCTCTGAAGCCTCTTCCTGGCAAACAGCACACTACGCAACACCTTTCCTTTCCATCGTAACAGTGCAGGGATGGCAGCACAGGACTCTCAGGATAGGACGTAACCATTTTCAACACTTCCTCCAGCTTTGGGCCACAGAAGTCATTTTTGCGTGTTTTTAAAGAGTGGGATGACGGGGAGGGGTGAGACTGAAAACAAACGGACCTACTCGGACACTTTGATCTTCATTTCCTGCCAATTATTTACGTCTGTTTCTCACGAATCTTTTTTGGTTCTCCTGCTCTTGATTGCTGCTCGCTTCCCTTCACTTTTCACCTTCGAACACAATGCGATTTCTCTTTAAAAGTTTCTGTCAGGAAGCTATAAAAACACATCAGTTGCTGCTATTATTTGTTTGCAATATTGTGCTTTAAATGCTTGATAACCCACAATATATCGTGATACATTAATGGCATTCCTTATATTCCAGTACATTTTAGATTTTTAAAAATAAATAAAATAATAAAAAATAAAATAAAATAAAATAAAATAAAATAACGATAATCAAAAATATGAAAGTAAATAAACATAATAATAAAAAATAATTTAAAATAATTAATTATTATAATTAATTAATATAATTAAATAAATAACAATAATAATTACATTTAATTAAATATAAAAATAATATAATAAATAATTAATAATAATACAAAATAAAAATAATGAAAACAACTTTTATAATTAATAACTAAAATAATGAAATAAATAAAATAATTAAATTAAAAACGATAATAATTACATATAAATAAGTACATATAAAAATAATAATAATTACAAATAAACAATTTATAATAATTAATTATATAATTTATCAAAAACATTTTTTTTAAAGTTGTCTTCCAAATCTTACACTGTACAGGCTTTTGGATAATATTATATTAAAATTAATTCATTATAGTTATGTATACATGCTGAAATTAAATAGTTCATAAAACCAATAAGCTGCAAAAGCAATGCAATGATTTGACTTTAATAAGATGCCCGGCATCCAAACTATCATGTCAACATAAAATGTTTGCCATATTCAGTCAAACATTAGTATCCAGTATGCATTGCTTATTCACAAATGCATGCTAACCTTCATCACCAAGTGTTTTTTGCTGAAATTTGCTGAAAACCCTTCGTGGGGTATGAAAAGAATGATAAAGGGGCAGGGCAATCGGTAGCAGGACCTCCAGAGAGGGGCCATTAATCTGAGGCCTCCAGTCGCACCCGTAGCCTGACCGTCGTGACCACAGGCCCGTTCCCTTGACCCGCACAGTGCAGCGATCTGCTGAAAAGGCAGGTGGTAAAATGGCCATTTTAAAGGAAAACAGGAATGATTCTGGCCTGTGTTGCTGGAGCAAAGCAAAAGGATGTCATTTAAGACCCCCACTGCTGAGGGTCACTCCTTTACTTTCTTTTAGTCTCCAGGAAAAGCTGATCTTGGATGCTTGTTTTCTGGCTATTGCTGAGGGGCGAGTATGTGTATCAGAGCATGATTTTACTGATGTGTATGTGATTCCTAGGGAACAGCAGATTACAGATTACATAGGGCGAATTAAGGTTGGGACACTTTTTTCCGAGTCATCACAGTGGCAAAAAATATCAGTTAACCTGAATTTATCAATCCCTATATACCTTAAATGCACTAAAAGTCTCAGTTTCAAAGGGTTTGCTAAAGGAATGAACATAAATGTACAGTAAGTTTCCATATGCAATGCATTTTGGAATATTTTAATATTTATTTTGAAGATGAGTGTGGTCAATTAGACAATCAGATTTAGTTTCTTAAAATGTTCTTAAAATTGTTCTTGAAATTTTTGAAAACATTTCTAAAACATTTGTCCAAGGCTGTGTTGCTTTGGTTCACCACTGGAGGATAAAAATAAATAAAATAAATAAAATAAATAAAATAAATAAAATAAATAAAATAAATAAATAAAATAATTATTAAAAGTAAAAAAAAAAAAATTATATAATGAATATATATATATATATATATATATATATATATAGAATTGCGAGATTTAAATTTCTTAGAATTGCGAGATTTTAAATTTCAGATATAAATTCACAATTGCGAGAGAAGAGTCAGAATTGTCAGCTGACTTTTTGTCTTAGAATTGAAAAAAATAGAATTTAAATTTCTCTAAATATATATATATATATAATATTCCTATGAAACATACATACACATCATATATATTTTATATTTATATATTTAAAAAAAACATTTGTCCAATGCTGAGATGCTTGGGTTTACTTTGGTAAACAAAAGTGGTAAACAAAAATAATAATAATAATAATAATTATAATAATAATAATGAATACATATTAATTTGTTTATTTTGTTTATTGTATATATTAATTATATTTATTTAATTTTATATTCACTATACATTTCGTAAATTTACATAAAAATAAAATAAAATAAATACTAAAAATATATATTTTTATATATATATATTATATATTTTCAGGTATAAATATTTATATACATATAAATATTACATTTTCATTTCCATTTTTTCAATACATCTTGTAGCTATAAATAATTGTATGGGTTTTTAGATATCTATTTTTAAATATAAATATAAAAAAACTCACGTTTTTTTAAATGAAAAAAACATTCATTCTTCAGATCCAGCCCCCCAAATCCAATCACCTGTCATCAATCAACATATTAAATCCTCATTCATTCATTTCTTTCCGCTCTTATTAGTGTGTTATGCTTATTCTAGCAGATGATCTGCAGTGTTTTGGAGGGGGGTTGGGGACTTTGGTCTACAGATGAAAGGCCTGTTGGGGCACCGGGCCACATTGGCCGAGACGGAGGCTGGCCATCGCGTGTTTGGAGGGAGCAGTTGGGAGCTTGATGACAGAACGGTCTTTGGGAATTTAAGAGTAGCTTGGAGTGTGCTTTTTCCCTTTGGATGACAGCTCCAGGAAGGAAGGGTTTTCTTTTCAAAGGCTGTGGCTTTATTTATATTACACATTTTCATCGAAGGGCGCTTTCAAAGGGAGATGGCTTTTTTTTTTTTCAGAATCCCTGCGTTTGTGTTTTATCACTGACCATATGCTTGCTTCCGGAGAAGTGGCCCTTATTTCTTTAAAACTGTCTGCCAGGAAACAAATTCAGTTCTTTATATTTGGCACACATTCCTTCTCTCACGTACACACTCAGTGAGCAGTAAACACTGATTAGCTCTAGTCACAGATCTCCAAAAAGCCCATCCGTCATTAGTCATTATTAGCCCAGGACGGCTAAATGATAAATTAGCTGTCATTCAAAAGAACCACATCATTTAGGACTGTATCATTCCTCACAAACAACAGTGTCAAGTGACCATTGGCCCCTCTGAGCGAATCACACTCCCTCTGGACGAAACCGTTCAGCAGGGCAAGGAAAAATCAAAGAGAGAGGGCGTTCACCTGTTCCTACCTGTCAGATAAATGAAGTGCAGAAAGAAAGCCCTGATAAGTTACTGTGCTTCAAATCACTGTTGCCATCCTTTGTTGTCCTGCTAAGACTGATGAGCAGCAGTGTGTAATTGAACCATGTAGCACATGTCAAAACAGGAAATGAGGTCAGAGGAAATGAGCAATAAGAGGAAGTCTGGTGACTCTTCATCAGAGATGCTACCAGGGTACAAAATGTACTTTTTGTCACAACTATACCAGCAACAAAAATGTATTTTAATTTTAATATTATATATGTAAATATATATAAAGCATATTATAGTTTTAAATTATTTAATTTTCAATGTTTTTATATATATATCGTTTTTTATGTTATATTTATTATTAAAATTGTTTTTGTTCAAAAAAATGTTTCTTTATCAGGCATTCAACCAGGGTACAAAATTAACTACCAGGTACAAAACTGTATTTTTCATTATTTTAGGGTTTATGTATATAAAAATATTAAAATGCCACTAAATACATATAAATAATTGTAACAGAAAACATACAATTGAAAATCTATTTAAATTTATAGTGTGTATAAAATAAAATAAATGTAATTAATATTAAACTGTTTAAAAATGTGTTTAAAAATGTAATTTAAAAATATATATTTTTAGTATTTATTTTATTTTATTTTATTTTTTATTTAAAAATGGATAGATATTCATAGTGTATATAAAATTAAATAAATGTAATTAATATATAAAAATAAATTTAATTAATATTTTATTTTTATTATTTATTTTATTTTTTATCAAAGTGAACGTCTCGGTTACGTATGTAACCCTCGTTCCCTGGAGGGAACGGAGACGTATGTCAGAACTGACAGACGAATTGGGGATCATTTTCAGAGACCAATCTACTTCGAGTGTTTAAAAACAAGCCAATGACCATTGGCATGCGGTTCACGCATTCCACCCTCCGCCCCGCAGCGCAGGTATAAATAAGGAAGTGGAATACTGCATCCTCGCTTTTCTGCTGAGGAGCTGAACTAGTGAATCGGTCCTTCAGCGGAAGCACAGCACCTGGCGACGGAACGTACGTCTCCGTTCCCTCCTTCAGGGAACGAGGGTTACATACGGAACCGAGAACTGACCGACGAATTGGGGATCCTACTAACACGCCAGGGAAGCTGGCCCTTCCAGCGCTCTGCTTGAGCTTTCTGAACCGCCCCCCTGTTGGAGCGGGAAGTTAGGGCTCTAAGGAGAGAAGGTCAGTCACTGCTCCTGCAAGACCCACTCAGTGTGACTATTGGATAACGCTGGGAAAGCGTGCCGGTCTCGAGAGATGGAACGCTGCGGAGCCACATCCTTCAAAGGAAGGAGAGATGGCAGATTACACATAAGGACTAACCTAGCAGGGTAGTGCAACATATGGCAGTCTCTGAGGTGGTTCCAACCTGATCCCAGGGGGGAAGAACACAATCAGAGACGACAGAGTGGGCTCTGTCAAGGGAAAGACACGGGGCTAGCCGAGTAGGGTAGCTGGTACCGTGGAAGAATACACATATGGGGTTGCCGTAGGAACCGCTACATTTGGATACCCAGCCTACACACACGTTCCACAAGCATACGGGTGTAGGCCTGGCGTCAGACGGCCGCAACGTCTGACACCGAGGGGTGATGGAGGAGCTCGACAGGGTTAGCCATTTCTGGGGAACACAACTGGAGACAATAGACGCACGTATCCGGCCCAGGGGGCGGGAGTGGCATTGCAAGCCGACACTAGAACGGGCACTTAGCGCTACTGGCCACTGGGGGCGAGTACACAGGAAGATACCGGCTCTACACGGAGGCTATAGAATCTAGCGAATGTATTAGGTGTCGCCCAGCCTGCAGCTCTACATATATCCGGCATCCACTATCCAGTGGGCTAAGCTCTGCTTGGAGACAGCCTTTCCCTTCTGCTGGCCTCTGTAACAGATGAAGAGCTGCTCTGAGGTCCTAAAGCTTTGAGTTCGGTCCACGTAGACGCGAAGAGCGCGGACGGGACAGAGCAAAGCTAGGGCTGGGTCTGCCTCCTCCGAAGGCAGCGCTTGCAGGTTCACCACCTGGTCCCGGAAGGGAGTGGTGGGAACCTTGGGCACATATCCAGGCCGGGGTCTCAGGACGACGTGAGAGTTGGCCAGCCCGAATTCTAGGCACGATTCGCTGACTGAAAGTGCATGCAGGTCCCCTACCCTCTTGATAGAGGCCAATGCAGTCAAGAGTACTGTCTTCATTTGATTTTTTAGCTCTATGGACTGCAAAGGCTCAAAGGGAGGGCTCTGAAGAGTCCCAAGAGGGTACCGAGTTTGGACGAGGGGGATTTAGCCTCCTCGCACCTCTGAGGAACCTGACGATTAGGTCGTGCTTCCCTAAGGACTTACCTTCAACTGCGTCATGATACGCCGCTGTTGCTGCGACGTACACTTTGAGGGTGGAGGGAGACAGCCTTCGCTCCAGCCCATCTTGCAGGAAAGAAAGCACGACACTAACTGAACACCTTCGGGGGTCTTCCTGGTGGGAAGAACACCATCCAATGAACAGGTTCCACTTCAAAGTATAGAGGCGTCTCGTAGAGGGGGCACACAGCCTGTGGCAGGCCACCTAGAACCAGAGGGAACCAGAGGAGTTTCCAGAGGTCTTGACGCGGGTGCCATAGAGTGCCCCGTCCCTGAGAAAGTAGGTCCTTCCTCAGAGGAATGGGCCAGGGAGGAGCTGTCGCGAGGAGTGTTAGCTCGGAGAACCAGGTCCGGTTGGGCCAGTAGGGCGCAACTAGCAAAACCTGCTCCTCGTCCTCCCTGACCTTGCACAGAGTCTGTGCAAGAAGGCTCACTGGGGGAAACGCATACTTGCGCAAGTCCCGGGGCCAGCTGTGCGCCAGTGCATCCGTACCGAGGGTGCCCCCGGTCAGGGAATAGTACAACTGGCAATGGGTCGAGTCCGGAGAGGCAAACAGGTCTACCTGTGCGGCTCCAAAGAGCTCCCATATCAGCTGGACCGCCTGGGGATGGAGTCGCCACTCTCCCGGAGGTGTCGACTGTCGTGAGAGCTCGTCGGCTGTCCGATTGAGCGCACCCGGGATGTGAATGGCACGAAGCGACCTCAGACGCTTCTGACTCCAAAGGAGGAGATGGCGGGCGAGTTGGAGCATGCGACGGGAACGTAGACCACCCTGACGGTTGATATACGCAACGGCCGCAGTGCTATCCGTACTGACCAGTACGTGCTTGCCCTGTAGAGGCGACCCAGCGCAAGACGTACTGCTAGCAACTCTAGGCAATTGATATGCCAATGCAGTCGGGGCTCCGTCCACAGACCCAAAACTGCATGCCCGTTGTACGTGGCCCCCCAGCCGGTGGACGAGGCATCTGTGAAGACCACCGCCTGGACACCTGTTCTAGGGGTACTCCCGCCCATAGAAATGAAGGGTCCAACCACGGGCTGAAGGTTTGGCGACAGTAAGGAGTAACTGGGACCCGGTACTTGCCGCTCTGCCACGCCCATCTCGGGACTCGGCCGTGAAGCCAGTGCTGAAGCGGTCTCATATGAAGCAATCCGAGCGGCGTTACCGCGGCTGCAGATGCCATATGCCCCAGGAGCCTCTGAAAGAATTTCAGTGGGACCGCTGTCCTGCCATTGAACGTATTCAACACTGACCGGACTCGCTCCTCTGTGAGGCGCGCAGTCTGGTTGACCGAATCCAGCTCCATACCGAGATAAGAGATCCTCTGTGTGGGACAGAGTTTGCTCTTCTCTCGGTTGACCCGAACTTTGACTCGGTTGACTTCTCTCGGTTGACTGAGCACCATGTCCCTGTGTTTGCACAACTGACCCCGCGACTGAACGAGTATGAGCCAGTCGTCAAGATAGTTGAGGATGCGAATGCCGCATTCTCTGAGCGGAACAATGGCTGCCTCTACGACTTTCGTGAAGACGCAAGGCGACAGGGACAGCCCGAAGGGCAGGACTTTGTACTGATATGCCCTCCCCTCGAACGCAAAGCGTAGGAACTGTCTGTGTCGAGGGAGAATGGAGACATGAAAGTACGCGTCCTTCAGGTCGATCGCTGCGAACCAATCTCGGGGACGGATGCATTCGAAAATGCATTTCTGCGTTAGCATCCTGAACGGGAGCTTGTGCAGGGCCCGATTCAAGACACGCAGGTCCAAGATTGGCCGTAATCCACCCCCTTTCTTGGGTACAATGAAGTAGGGGCTGTAGAACCCTGACCTCATATCGGCTGGAGGAACCGGCTCGACGGCGTCCTTCGCCAGTAGGACATCGATCTCTGACTGCAAGACGTGGGCATCGCTGCTCTGCACGGAGGTGAAGAGGATGCCCTTGTACTTGGGAGGCCGGCGAGCGAACTGAATCGCGTAGCCAAGTCTGATGGTATGGATGAGCCAGCGAGACGGCCTGGGGAGCTCTAGCCAGGCCCCCAGAGACCAAACAAGCGGGACCAACGGCACCACAGGCGTACCCGGGGTGGGGCAACGAGGTGGAACACCCAGACCCGACTCGGGAGGCCCGGAGGCGGCCCGGAGTGTTGTCTGAATATTCCAGTGTGGGGCAGAGTGCGGGTGAGAAGGCCTGGTGGCGTCCTCGAGCCGCACACTGCTGCCCCTTGGCGAAGGGAGGAGAGGAAAGGAGTGGCAAGGCCCGGGGGGCATCGTGCACTGCCAACCTGGCCCTCTTTGGGCCCAGGGAGGGAGGAAACTGCTCTTTTATTGAGAACCTGGGTACCGATGAGCTCCGGAGAGCTAGCAGCAGGATGTTGGAACCAGATGTATTGGTTCCGGGGGGAGAGGATGCGGACACCATCTCCCCTAGAGCAGATCCTCTTCTCAGGACCGCTTGCCCTTGCGCTTGCCAGCAGACTTCGCGGGACCCTGAGCGGGTTGGGCGCCACCCTTACGCCCGGCACCCTGCTGCCCAGGTGGAGGCGGCTGCTTGGGCTTAGCAGGTGTGGAGGGGACGCAGGGGGATGCCCTCGGCGACGAGCAGGCGGGGGCGCTGCCGCCGACGACTGGGTGGAGGCAGCAGCTGGTCGTCGTGGCAGGATGTTTTTAATCGCCTCCGTCTGCTTCTGGGCCACCGAGAACTGCTGGGCGAAGCTCTCGATGGCATCGCCAAAGAGGCCGGCCTGACAGACAGGGGCGTTGAGGAACCGCACTTTGTCGGTCTCACGCATATCCGCCAGGTTCAGCCACAGGTGGTGCTCCTGGACCACTAACGTGGACATCGCCCGACCCAGGGAGCATGCAGTGACTTTTGTCACCTGGAGGGCGAGGTCCGTCGCCGCACGCAGTTCCTGCATAACCCCAGGGTCAGAACTACCCTCGTGCAGTTCCTTTAGCGCTTTGGCCTGGTAGACCTGCAGGAGCGCCATGGCATGCAAAGACGACACGGCTTCTCCACAGGCTGTGTAAGCCTTGCCCGTCAGCGTGGACGAGAACTTACATGCCCGGGAGGGGAGACGCGGATTACCCCGCCAGTCGGTAGCGGTCTTGGGACACAGTTGCATCGCCACAGACCACTCCACTGGGGGAATCTCCACGTACCCCTTAGCCGCGCCGCCATCGAGGGTAGAGAGGACGGAGGAGTCAGTCGATCGGTTTCTAGCGTTGTAAGGCGCTGTCCACGACTTTGTGAGCTCCTGATGCACTTCCGGGAAGAAAGGCGGGGCGGGGCGCTGAGAACCAGCACGGGCCGTCCCGAGAAACCAATCATCCAACCGCGAAGGTTCGGGACATGGTGGAGGGTTCCACTCAAGCCCGACACTTGCGGCGGCCTGGGAAAGCATAGCCGTGAGCTCTGGATCAGACTCGGGCAACGCTACCACACCTGAAGGGGGCAACGCAGCCGAATCTTCATCTCCAGAGGACGTTAGCTCGTCCCCCGATGCAGAAATCGAAATCATATCCTCAACCGGAGCCCCAAAAGTAACGGCTGGCCCCCCATGGGAAGGACCAGCACGCTCTCTTGAAAGCTCTACCGGCGCAGCGGAGGGGGGAGGGGCCCGAGGAGCCTGTTGACCCATCGGGGATGCCCTCACAGTAACCCTCAGGTCTCCACCAAAGGCATCAGCCAAAGTAGCAGCCCTCTGCTTTACAGCGGGAGGACCACTAGATCGGGGGATGCGCAATGGGACTCCACCCCGTTTGAGGTATTCTAGCCTAGACCGTAAGACTGCGATGGTCATGTTCCCGCAGTGGGAACATGAGTCATTCACGAAAGCCGCCTCAGCGTGCTGAACGCCCAAACACGTGAGACAGCGATCATGACCGTCAACTGGGGACAGAAAACAATGGCATCCAGAAACACACGGTTTGAATGACATCTTGAAAAAGACGCAGGGTCAAACCGTGTTGCTCTTTTAGAAAAGGAAAAAAAACGCTCTGATCAGTGCCAAGGCACACAGGGGAGATGGCCGCGGCTCACAGTGGTTCAAAGGTGCAAGCCCGCTGTGAGCACTCAAGGAGAAAATGCCCAGTGAGCTGTGAGAACAGCTGTTTGTGTTCTTCTCCACGCTACCACCGCTGCAACGCGCTGTCTCACCAACACCACAGAATGATCCTTCTCAACAGAGACTCGTAAGAAAACACTTCGCAGAAAACACACTGAGCTTGCAGTAATGTTTGGCTCCGAAGTAGAAAGCGAGGATGCGGTATTCCACTTCCTTATTTATACCCGCGCTGCGGGGCGGAGCGTGGAATGCGTGAACCGCATGACAATGGTCATTGGCTCGATTTTAAACACTCGAAGTAGATTGGTCTCTGAAAATGATCCCCAACTCGTCGGTCAGTTCCGACGTACGTCGAACGTGACCGACTGAAAGGGATCCCAAGCTTCTCAGCATTGGACAAATGTTTATAAATATGTAAATAATAAATATAATATATATATATATTTTGTATGTATGTTTCATAGGAATATATATATATATATATATATATATATATATATACACATTTATTTATATATTTACTCATAAATATTAGAAATAATTTAGAAATAAAACATTTAAATATTTAATATTAAAATTTTGGGGTTATGTAAATAAAATATTTATTTGTAAACTAAAGAAATGTACAAATATATTTAGTGAATTTAATCAAATGAAATAAAGTGAATAAAACATTTAAATATTTTTAACATGTAATATTTCATATTAAAAATATTTTTGTTTGTCCAGCAAAAAGTTTTTTTCCAGCAGTTATATTATTATATTATTATATTATTCTTCATCATACATCCAACCAGGGTACAAAATTAACTTTTTTGTCACAATGGCTGGTGAATTAATAAATATTTATTACCAGTCACAAAACTGCATTTTGCATTATTTTAGGAGTATGTAACTAAAAATATAATTTTTTTAGTTACATACAATATATTAAATATAAAATATATTTTTAAAAATCAACATTTAGTATTAAAAAAACTATCCAACAAAATGGGATTATTATCTGAAAATGATTTAGCCATTTTTCTATACTTCTGTTGAAGGTCAATGTGTCTCCAAAAATGTAAAGGAAATTCTTAGATTAACTTTTGATAGTACATTTTCCACTGAGCCAAAAGTTTTTGCAACAAATGTTTTCTTGAGTATGTCAGTAATTTGATTAGCTGATTTCGCTCACATTGCAACGGTCAGGCAATTTAAGCCATGTATTATATTACAGTTCCTAACAAATTACAGCCAACTGGCTTTATTTACTCACCAAAGCCATTTTTCGCTCGCATTTGGCGCTTGGGGAGTGTTAATTTTGGAGCCTAGATGCATTTAATACTGTATAAAGTGTGAAAAACACTCTAGACAGGATAATTGGACAGGAATCTTCATCCAGTTGGTATCTTTCACAACTGTGCGGGACAAGGGGTCTTTGCACGGGCCTGTGCAATAATGAGGCGAACTAAAATGAAAGAAAAAGTTAGCTGTACTTTTAGAAAAGAGGATAACAATAAAACTTCAGACATCCCTCAAAAAAGTCTTTTCCCCTGCCATCAATTAATTACTTAGGAAAATGGTGTCATTTGTACAAGACTCTTGAGAAATCAAGGGCAAGAAAACTCTTTTTTTTCTCTCCCGTCGTCATGTTGTTCTTCTTGTCACTGCTTCATTAATTTTCTCGGGGTAAATCATGTCAAGAGTGTGCATGTGTAAGCTGTCAGGGTGTAGATGTATCTATTCATCACCTTGGGGAGCGTGTGTGTTTGTGCGCGCGTCTGAAGTGGGGCCCGTGGGTAATCTTGACGGGGCGTGGACGCAGGGGAGGTCTGGCACGCCTTGTAAACAAGATGGTAATGTCTGATAAGAAAAGCTGATGCCTAATGACAAATTGCTAATATCGGCAGGAAACTGCAGAGAGCGAGAAAGTGTATTGATTATCTTTATTACCCAAAGCATTCGTCTCTGGAGATGAACGGGCGAGGGAGAGGGAGGAGGGAAATTAGCCTGCACCTTCCCCCGTTGACGGACTGATTGCTCTGGGGGCCCTGAATAGGACAAATGCGTTCACACTAAAACACATAAACCTCAACCTTCTGCCTGCGAGATGAGGACGCAAACAGACTAAAGATGATCAAGTGAAAATATCTTCGTGTTTTTGATCGTCTGTAGAGATACCCTTGTTGAAAAGAAGTGCACTTGTAGTGTGCTTCAAATCTTAAAAGTATATTTTTTTTAAACTGTACTTGCAGATAATATAATATTAATTAAAAGCACCTTAAGTGTACTTAAGAGTTCCTTTTAACCCTTAAATGCATGAATGTTTCACTAATCATTATTACATATCTATATCTAACACGGATGGATCTCTACCTGTCGTGATAATATAAAACTCTCCTGATATTAGAGTAACAACTACAGAAGAATAAAATAAAGCATATTTTGTTACCTTTTGGAGCTTGGAAGGGTTCAGTTTGAGCAGATGTTTTATACCATCATCACTGTCCTCGTCAGAGCTCATTTCCCAGTACATTCAGCATCTGGCTCATATTCGCCATCTCAAACATATTCTCAAAACTATCATTTTCAACATCTTCAAAATCAATATTCTGCTCGCTGACAGCTTCACCAGATCCACCATCAAGTGGCAGTGACACTAATATTTGATTGCGTTCAGTTCTTGCTCTGCAGTAAATCTCTGAGCCATTTCAAGTTTTGCTGATGATTTTTCCTATTCTTTTGTTTTCTGCCTGCGGTAACTATGAGTGAAACGTCACTTTGTCATTGTGTATCAGACATCGCAACCTTGTGGAATAAAGATGGATTGCACTTATTCAGTCTTCAAAGATTACATTTTTGTTGTGCAGAAAAAATATACTTACACTCTTACACACCTTGGGTCGTTAGCGACCCTATACAATGTTTACAAAAAATGAATAGGAAAACAGGCGTTCTTTTATAATTTTTTTTCTTGTTATATTGTTTATAATTAATTGATTGAGAAATACTAAGAAAGTTGATGTCTAATTAAAAAAAATGAATGAAGAAGGGGGTAGTGAATGACGTCCTGGGTCACTAAAGACCTGAGGTATGCGTTTAAGGGTTAAAAAGTGCACTTTGTAATAATGTCAAATTAAAAGTTTCACTTTTAAGTAGCTATATTTTAAATAATTGTGTTTTTAATAATCTTGTCGTGTTTAAAAGAAGTGCACTTATTTTGATGTGTTGACTAGCATACTGAAACACAAAAGTACTTCATTTCAGTTTTAACTGTAGTGTGTTATTCAATATTGCATGCAGAAATACAAAAAAAAAAAAAAAATTCATGTACTAAATTGCAAAGTTTTGGGGAAAGTTACTTTTAAAAGTAATGCATTACAATATTGCGTTACTCCCTAAAAAATAACAACAAAAAAGCCTCAGGCTGAAGGAAATGCAAATTCACACCTGTAGGACGCAGCCCAAACAAACCTTCAGCTGTGCTGCCATTCATTGCAGAAGAACAGGATGCAGGAGAAGTTCAACACTAAGCAATAAAACCAAAAAAAAAAATACACAAATGTGATGTTTGTCTAAAGTAATGTTTGCTTGTTAGTATGGTTGAATTGGATCAGCAAAGGTCAGCAGCAAAGACTGGTTATTAAAAAGATTGGTTATTAAAAGATTGGTTATTAAAGTGACATTAAATACATAAAGCACATTTGTGTAATTTAACATATTTAATTATTGTAGGTTTGTGTAATATTCTGACTTTGCATTTCACTGTTTTAATTCATTTTGAGTGAGATGAGTGAGACAAGTGAGATGAGTAAATGCATGTTCACATTTAGTCTAGAACTACAATAATCATCGTTTACACACAGTGCACACAACGCCTCTGTACTTACTCCTGATTTCACTCAACATGAGAGGTGTCAATCATTATAATGGAAAAACAAAGTAACTTGAGTTACTTATTTGAAAAAGTAACTCCGATATTTTGTTGTAAATTTAAAAGTAATGTGTTACTTTACTAGTTACTTGGAAAAGTAATCTGATTACATAACACACATTACTTGTAATGCATTATCCCAAACACTCATTACAAATGTGTAATTACAAATAAATTTAAATAAATACAAGATTCATTTTTAAAAACCTGTACTTGCAGATAACATATTAATTAAATAAATAAAATATCACTTGTGTACTTAAAGAGAGCAGTTTCATGACTGTTTCTAAATACACTTAGAATATGCACTTTGTAATAATTGTCAAATTAATAGTTTTACTTTAAAGTACATTTTAAATCAATTTATACTAAATTGCAACATTATAAATGTGGAGTTACAAATATATTTAAATACATGACCTACAAGTTTCAATAGAAATTACAGTTTAATAAATGATTTTCAGTACATTCAGCAGTAGGTTTTAACCATATTTTATAGACAATAGAGGTAATTATAAAATTACATATAAAGATGTACTTAAATCCTACTTAACTAGTTGCGTTTAATATTTAAACATACCTAATAATAATTTTTTATTTAATTGTTAATAACATGCAGTGAAGCATCCAAAAACATTACATTCAATTCACACTTAAATATATTATTTTAAAGTATATTATTTGCATAATAAGTCCTCTCTTAAAAGTGTGCTAAAGTGTGCTTCTTTTTTATAAGGGTAAGTGTCATTGCCGTCAGGAATCAAAGAGCGAAAGGTTTGGCTAGTCCGTCTTGCCACATCTAAAAGCTTGACTTTCCCTGGGCCAGATCCACTATTACTCATAAACCCTGGTTGGAAAATATTCTAGTTAATGGTGACCACCCTGAGAAGTCTTGGAGTCATAGTTTCAATAAATTGTGTGTTAATTCTCAGTTTTGGTGTTCTGGTGTGACTTGTCTTGGTCGCTCAACCACATCAAGTTTTGCAGGTATCTGCTCGAGATGGAAAAAATGCCTTTTTTGATGGTTAATCTACAATTACTTTTTTTCGTCTGAAGTGCTGACTGGAGAGGGCTGTCTAGGTCATCTTAGGACTGCCCATCTAAGCAGCGCAAAAAATGAGGTCACTCTTTTCTGCTGTTTCGCCAAAATCTGTTCCGGGTCGAGCTGGAGACACAGGGATCCAAACCTGCTTTTGTTTCAGGGACACGTTTTGTGCAGGAAAGACAAAGATGCAATAAAAGAAAACTTCTTTTATACATTAAAATTATTAGTTAGGACACATTTACTCATTTGTATCCAAGGCATGACTGCCGTTATGTTTTATTGCAAGTTTATTCAGAAACTTGCATAGTGTTATCCATGTTAACAGTATAATATAATATAATAAAAGTTATTAAGCAAATTAAGTAGCCTAATTTTTCAGCAAACAGTCCCTGTAATTTGGCTTGGCCATGTGTTGATTTACATTAATGCAATGTTTTATTGTAACTTTTGTTTTACTGTAACTTTATTAAGCTTTTAAACTGAAACTGGTAGGCCTGTATACTGGTATTATATTTATCCACGTTTAGAGAAATATAACACATTAGAATTTATTTTATTAAATGAATTAACTTTTTCAGTAAGATACAATAGCCTACATGTGTTAATTCACATAAAGTTTTCTTTTCTTTTGTATTTAATGATCTTTCATAACTTAGCAGCCTATAGACTTAGGCTTAGTATAGACTTAGGCTACTGACGACTTTTATGTATTTTATTCATGTTATTCAACATATTCAATTGAGATGATGTCTCCCGCCGAACAGCTTCTGTTTGTTACAGCCTCATCTGGGATTTAGACTGTAATAATGGCACCTGATCGATAACCATATGTGTCTTACAGTAAATGTGCTAAAGTATTTATGATTTATTTGATTCTCCGCTGCAAATAAAACAAACGCGCCTGAACCGCGTCGTAGAGGTCAGCGTAATGAATAGCTTCATTGAAATCAATTGATATAATGCTTGCCGCGGAAGAAAAGTAGAAATGGGCGAGCAAATCAATTCAACTGCATTATCACGCGCCGCAACGCACTTAACGACGCTGTTGGCCTGTGCGCGCATGCGCGCTGTGTGTGGAAAGTCTCGGCGCGCGGATGCTCAGGTGGAGAGGCGCTCTTAAGTGAACAGATGTATTGTGATGCGCTGAAGGTCAGACCTCATTGTGTGACGCTCCTGTAATAACGGGACTGTCAGACAGCTCGGCAGCTCGTGTCTATTTAGTCTCTGCGGCTCCCCAGCAACAATCCAATCCAATCAACCCCCACTACACGTCGCTCATTCATCACGACAAACGACTATAATTGTGCCATACAGAAGGGATACCGAAGCGAAATTGTGAATATTGTATTTATATACATAGGGTAAGATGGGGGAAGTTTGTGTGTTATTATAGGAAGTAAATACAAACCCGATTCCAAAAAAGTTGGGACACTGTACAAATTGTGAATAAAAACAGAAAGCAATGATGTGGAAGTTTCAAATTTCAATATTTGATTCAGAATACAACATAGATGACATATCAAATGTTTAAACTGAGAAAATGTATCATTTTAAGGGAAAAATAAGTTGATTTTAAATTTCATGGCATCAACACATCTCAAAAAAGTTGGGACAAGGCCATGTTTACCACTGTGTGGCATCCCCTCTTCTTTTTATAACAGTCTGCAAACGTCTGGGGACCGAGGAGACAAGTTGCTCAAGTTTAGGAATAGGAATGTTGTCCCATTCTTGTCTAATACAGGCTTCTAGTTGCTCAACTGTCTTAGGTCTTCTTTGTCGCATCTTCCTCTTTATGATGCGCCAAATGTTTTCTATGGGTGAAAGATCTGGACTGCAGGCTGGCCATTTCAGTACCCGGATCCTTCTTCTACGCAGCCATGATGTTGTAATTGATGCAGTATGTGGTCTGGCATTGTCATGTTGGAAAATGCAAGGTCTTCCCTGAAAGAGACGACGTCTGGATGGGAGCATATGTTGTTCTAGAATTTGGATATACATTTCAGCATTGATGGTGCCTTTCCAGATGTGTAAGCTGCCCATGCCACACACACTCATGCAACCCCATACCATCAGAGATGCAGGCTTCTGAACTGAGCGCTGATGACAACTTGGGTTGTCCTTGTCCTCCTTAGTCCGGATGACATGGCATCCCAGTTTTCCAAAAAGAACTTCAAATTTTGATTCGTCTGACCACAGAACAGTTTTCTACTTTGCCACGGTCCATTTTAAATGAGCCTTGGCCCAGAGAAAACGCCTGCGCTTCTGGATCATGTTTAGATATGGCTTCTTTTTTGACCTATAGAGTTTTAGCCGGCAACGGCGAATGGCACGGTGGATTGTGTTCACCGACAATGTTTTCTGGAAGTATTCCTGAGCCCATATTGTGATTTCCATTACAGTAGCATTCCTGTATGTGATGCAGTGCCGTCTAAGGGCCCGAAGATCACGGGCATCCAGTATGGTTTTCCGGCCTTGACCCTTACGCACAGAGATTGTTCCAGATACTCTGAATCTTTGGATGATATTATGCACTGTAGATGATGATAACTTCAAACTCTTTGCAATTTTTCTCTGAGAAACTCCTTTCTGATATTGCTCCACTATTTTTCGCCGCAGCATTGGGGGAATTGGTGATCCTCTGCCCATCTTGACTTCTGAGAGACACTGCCACTCTGAGAGGCTCTTTTTATACCCAATCATGTTGCCAATTGACCTAATAAGTTGCAAATTGGTCCTCCAGCTGTTCCTTATATGTACATTTAACTTTTCCGGCCTCTTATTGCTACCTGTCCCAACTTTTTTGGAATGTGTAGCTCTCATGAAATCCAAAATGAGCCAATATTTGGCATGACATTTCACAATGTCTCACTTTCAACATTTGATATGTTATCTATATTCTATTGTGAATAAAATATAAGTTTATGAGATTTGTAAACTATTGCATTCCTTTATTATTCACAATTTGTACAGTGTCCCAACTTTTTTGGAATCGGGTTTGTAGAAACATTTGCTAATTTGGTTGTTATAGAACAAAATGTAAAAATGTAAAATTATTCAAACTACCTGGAGTAAGAAGCCCCAACACCACCACCACCCCTCCCCTCAAACCCCGCTAAACTTTTACAGAATGTATAAATGACTTTTGAATTCTTATTAATATTTATATTGTTTAAGTGTCATTAATGTAAAATAGTAAATCAACTATTCTATTTATAATTGAATTTTGACAATTTCGTTGAATAAAATAGGCCTATTGAATAACAGATGACAGATAAAGCAGAATCAAGAGATTCATCTGAAAGTTACAATTATTCTGTGACTTATATAGGCATATGAATATTTACATATTTAATTGCCCATATTTTAAATGCAGAATTGTCATAATAGCAACACTATGAATGCAATTTTTTTTATTTTTTTATCTAACTTTTTTGTTAGATGTGATTAATCAGTTCGACAGCACTCATTTAAATTAATATGCATATTATAAATAAATTTAAATATATTTTCAAAAATATATTAAATAAAATAGACGTCATACTAACTACTATTATTATCAATAATTATTAATAAAAATAAACAATAAATATATGATATTGTTAATTCATTCATTTAAATCAGTGCTTTCAAATCGATTAATCGTGACTATTATACTAATACATCTACTATTATTATTAATAATAAATATTATTTTTATTTTATTATTATATTGTCAAACATTTAATAATATTTAAATATTATTCAAATATTCATATATAGTCATATACATCTGAATTATTTCATATATATTAACTAAAAATGTAGCCTACATATTATCCTTTACTTATAATGTATATTTAATGGCAAATATAAAATTAAATATAATTTTTTTAATTAATAAATCTAATTATAAATAAATTAATACATTTATATTCATTTTAATATTAATTTAATAATAAATATTTATTACTAAATTAATATTAAAAGGAAGAGAGTATGTGCTTTCTGTACATAATAAAACATAATTTTGTGTCAAAAAAATATCCCATTTTAGTTTTTATCCAGTTTTATCCTATTGTTTACTGTATTAATTTAGTAAGCCGTGTGTTTCCCTGAAAATAATTGCACACCTTAGAATGTTTGTCAACCAATCAGATTCAAGCATTCAACAGCCCCGTAGTATAAAATCTATTGATTACAAAGACATTTTTAAGACATTTTTATTACTATTTGGAATAACATGCACTGATAAATCATTCGCAATTAAAACAGAAATGTGCACATTTCAAATAAACAGGGTCAGTTTTGATTTCATGTTGACTTTAAGAACTCCCTCTATGACTTATAATAGAGCCAACTGTTTATTGTGCATTTAAAATAGCTTTAAAAGCCACTGTAAGGATAGGCTTTCCTTATAAGAGACATTTCAGCGTCTGTTTGCAATCAGTAACGCCGGTCACTTAAATCATGTGATGTCATCTCGCGTTGAAAGCGCTCAACACGTGGGAGGTATTGAGGCGGGAAACATGTTGAACAAGCGCCTTCCTCGCCGTGGTCTAGGAAATGTGGGAACAGGATGGGCAGCCGACCGCCCCAACAAAACACTGTGGTCAGCCACCACTTAAACTGCAGGCAGAAAATAAAGGAGGCCACGGGGAACGCTCGAGGTGGGGATGTGTTTAAATAAAGCCTTTCGATAAGTCGGTGAACAAGTAACGCGCCGGTGTTGTTGTTGAAACCATCCCAAGTCTGACCCTAAAACTTGGCCAGTCAAAGGCAATCACTTTCTCTCTTTTATTGACGCGGTTTAGGGGTTTTCTCTCCCGTCTTCAAGCGTTACAGCCCACCACCACCGTCCAGCTGTGATATTAACTGAAAACGATTAAGGTGGGACCACACGGGCGGCCCTCGGACCAGACTTTGCGATGCGGAGATGAAAAAGAGCAGTATTTTTAGGAAATCCCTGCAGAGGATGTCGGCCGAAAGATTTACTTCATCGCTGTAAAGCACACTTAAGTGCCACCTATGAAGAAAATTATTTTGATATATATCATTTGTATCCAATTATGTAAAGGCAGAGTTTTTGGCGACGCCATATTAATCATGACTCTCGTGAACGCTGAACAGAGCTCATAATGTTTCTCCTGTCAGCAAAAAAAATGACTTTGATTTTTGTATTTACCTGTAGTGATTCTCAATGTTCCTCGTCCTGTTTGCATGCAAGTGTGAAAGTACACTATCCTTTAATATTATAAATAATAAAATGAATAATAAATACAAATAAAATAAATAATTGTATATTACTGTTCATTTCGTAAATAACATTTAGAAATAATAATTATATCATTATAATTAATTATCATATAGACTTTAAAAGGTCAAATGTTGTACAGTAGATTAAACTGAGGGAAACACTATTATTATCAATAAATATTAATAAAAATAAACAATAAATATATTATGTTGTTTAATTAATTTAAATGAGTGCTGTCGAATCGATTATTAATTGCATTTTATGTTAGATGCGATTAATAATCGATTCGACAGCACTCATTTAAATTAATATATATATTATACATTAATATAAATATTTAAATATTTTTTCAAAAGTATATTAAATAAAAATAGACGTCGTACTAACTACTATTATTATCAATAAATATTAATAAAAATAAACAATAAATATATTAGTTATTTGAGTATAATATATATATATTAGTAATATTAATATATTAGTTTAATTAATTTAAATTAGTGCTGTCAAATCAATTAATCACAATTTAATTTTTTTTATTTTTTTTATTTAAAAGTTTGTAAATATATATGTTTGTGTGTGCGTGTGTGTGTGTGTGTGTGCGTGTGCGTGTGTAAATATATTTATATTTACAAAATTTTATGTTAGATGCAATTAATCGATTCGACAGCACAGCAATTTAATTAATATAAATATTTCAATATTATTCAAAAATATATTAAATAAAAATAGACATGTCAGACTATTATGCTAAATATTAAAGCATAATTTAAAAAAATAATAGATTATTATTTTTATATTATTATTATATTGTCATACATTTAATAATATTTAAATATTATTCATATATATTCATATACATCTGAATTCATTCATATATATTACCTAAAAAAATAGCCTACATATTATCCTTTACTTATATATTTAATGGCAAATATAAAATTAAATATAACATTTTTTATTAATAAATCTAATTATAAATTAATTAATTAATTTATATTCATTTTAATATTAATTTAATAATAAATATTTTTTTCAATATTTTTTAATTATTATTAATAATTATACATTTTTAATAAAACAATTACTGATATATTAAAAAAAGTTGCTGCCTTAATTTTTTTTAAGTACAATCAACTTGGATGTTTAAGTAATTTCAACTTAAATTACACTAAACTGACTTAAAAAATGAGTTAAATCTTGTATAACTTACAAAAACAGTTGAAAATGCTTAACTTATTTTGTTGAGTTAAAGCAATGTAAAAAACATATGTTGTCATAACTTATTGATCATATAATTTTTTACAGTGTACAGTAAGGTCAAATGTTCTCTAGGGCAAAGCACTGATATCAGTTCTGGTATGTCAAAAGTGAAGTGATATATAATAAAGACCAGACTGACTTTGATTCTTGCATGCCTATGTTTCTGCACGCAAGTGTAACGCCAACAGATGTCTACAAACACAAGCTTCTTTCCTGCTTACGGTTGCTACGCGACACTTTCTGGCCTATCTGCTTCCTCTTTGGACTAGGACTCATTTCCGTACGACGGTGCAAAAATAGCCAAGCCCTCTGCACCCCTCCATGTTGTTTCTTCCTCTCTGCACTCCACGACATCGATCAAGCCTGTTCCTGGGCTTCCTATCTCTTCCTGTGGCCGACAGAAGTGTAGAATCGGGAGGCTTGACTTCTTCTTTGACCTCATTTGATTTTTACCTGCTGTTTCCTATTGAACTGAGGGGAATCTGAGCATTCACCTGTTGAGGCGAGGATTTCTTCACAAAGATTCAGAAACGTTTCTCTTCTATAAGCTAGACTTGTTCCTCTACTTTTGCTCGAGGGTAACAGGACACCCTAAATATACCGTACAAGAACATCTGCCTCAGCACTCCTTCACATGAAATAGGTCCACGTGGGCCTGCGTTTTTCAAACCTTTATTTTGAAACCGACTCCTGCCAAGTCTGTCTTGTTGTCTCTAAATGTGTTATTCCTCGGGTCTGATTAATGTCGCTCTCCACCACAAGATGATGTTTGAAACATGGTAATCAAGATGTAATCCCCAAATCCCTGTGTGGTCAACACGACTGAATCTGGAGTTTCTCATCGCGGGTTTTTCTGCATTTATTTCACTAGCCCTCTTGGAAAGGAAGGGAGGCATGGAGCAGCGCCATGCCAGGTTCTGCAAACCGTGGCATATGCACTTTTTCCCAAGCCACAGCTAGACCGGTGCAGATTAATTTCCACTTCTATATTTTTGCAGAAGGAGAAGTTAATAAACTACAGCAACCAGTTTCAGCACATACTGTATGGACAGAACCATGCAAAATATACATGTCTTTGTTATTGTAAGTGGCAGTGTTTTGCTAAGCAACTTGTCCGTGACGGTTATCTAGAAACAATGAATGAAGGAAAATATCCCTTGTGGACTCCACACTGGTAACCATTTCAAACGTTGACACAACGTCACACAAAGGTTATTTTTATCGGAAAACTACCCTGGCCTTTTTTTACGAGGCGCACATCTCCTCGAAGGAAGCATTGCTTCAGCTCTCATCTCAAATATCTCCAGCGAACACAGTTGTTTGCCCTGTTGGTTTGCTCCACAGATATTTCCTGAGGAAAACAGAACCATTTGAATTCGCTCTGCCCGAGAGATTCTGACTCCTTTTCCCGTAAAAATCAACTTGAGCTGACAAAATGAAAAATGGCAGAATTTCAGTTGCACTACAGATGCAGTTAGAAATGCAGTGGTATGTGACATAAATATATTATGGAACTTTAAAGTGTATGTATTCATTTATAACATTAATATACTTATATCCAAATATATAATACAAGTACTATATTTTACAAGTCTTTCTGGAATACTTGATTTGAATTTGTATACTGGATTTAATACTTGATTCAAAGTGTATTTTCCGAATAATGACCAGCTAGGTGTACATTATTCCTTTATTCCTTTTTTATTTTTTAATTGTTAAAAAATATATTTCTACTATTTAGATTTTTACTTAATTTACATATAATAAAAAAAATCAAAATAGTGGTAATAATAATAATAATAATAATAATAATATGTAATAACAAAATATTATTAAATGTAATATAAATAAAAAATAAATAATGTTAAAAGAAATATTACTTTTAATGTTGATTCTATTATTATTATTATATTTCCACTATTTAGATTTTTAATTAGTTAATATGTAAATCAAAACTAAATAATATTAATAAATATGTAGTAACACAATATTATTAAATATCATTTAAATAAAATAAAAAATAATTTATAAGAAATTATAAATAAAAAATAATAAAGAAATATTACTTATAATGTTGATTCTATTATTATTATTATTATTATTATTATTATTATTATTATTATTATTATTATTATTTTCCACTATTTAGATTTTTAATATGTAATTCAAAATTAAATAATATTAATACATTTGTAATAACATAATATTATTAAATATCATTTAAATAAAGTAATAAATAATTTATAAGAAAATATAAGAAATAAAAAGAAATATTATTTTTAATGTTGATTCTATTATTATTATTTTCCACTATTTAGATATTTAATTAATTAATATGTAATTCAAAAGTATATAATATAAATATGTAATAACATAATATTATTAAATATAATATACATAAAAATAATAAATAATTTATAAGAAATAATAAAGAAATATTAGGCTACTTTTAATGTTGATTCATCATTATTATTATATTTCCACTAGTTTGATTTTTAATACATTTATATGTAATTCAAAAATCATAATAGTGGAAATATAATAATAATAATAATAATATAATATGTAATAACATATTATTAATCAAACATAATATAAATAAAGCTAATATGTAATAACATAATATCATTAAATAATATTAATTTAATTTTAAAATGAATTCATAAAAATAATTAAGAAATAAATTAATGAAATTAGTATTCATTATTATCATAATTATTATAATCATTATAATTATTATTATATTTCTATTACTTTGATTTTTACTTAATTTATATATAATGTAATCTAAATAAAAATAGTGAAAATATATTATTATTATTCATAATATGTAATAACAATATTATTAACTATAATATAAATAAAAATAATAAATAATTTATAAGAAATAATAAATAAAGAAATATTACTTTTAAATGTTGATTTTATTATTATTATTATAATTCCACTATTTAGATTTTTAATTAATTTACATGTAATTAAAACTAATGAATCTAAATAGTGGAAATATAATAATAATACATCATGTAATAATATTATTAAATATAAATAAAATAAATAAATATTACTTTTAATGTTGATTCAAATGAACAGCTTGAGCAGTCAGGTGGAATGTGGTCTGCAGACAGAGCACTGATAGTCCTGGGATAAGAGGAGGACTTCTTGAAGGGGTGGAGAGCAGACTGTGATGGCATCTTGCTCTCAGAAGATTCATCAATGTCTTTCCAAGCTCCAGAGAACGGACATGCTGACTTGTTTTATGTGGGAAGGGCTTGGCAGGCCGGAGGGGGCCTGCGGTCTGATTGTAAAACATGGAAGAGGAACATGTTAAACGTATTGATACAGTCATGTCAGGAAATCCCATGACCCACCACCTCCTTAGTTTCCGCTCCAGTTTCCATTAACGTAGGCCATTATAGTCTGGCTAGGTTTGCCTCGGCTGGAAAAATCAGCGCATTGCAGCCAGGTGAGTTTGGAAAGAAAAAGCCTCGTAAAAAACAAAAGAGGAACATTTGTTATTCTTTAAAAACTCATTTTCATTGAATGAAAAATCGAATAAATTAACATTTTTAATCAAATCGAGGAAATCTGAGTTTTAATATAGCTCTGAAGATGGAAGGGGGCAAAGTGTCCTTCTGAACAGCGTGCTACTATATAGTCCTCATCAATCAAAAGAGGTCTGACTGGAGACTATAGAGCCTTGATGAGAAGGAGAAGACCCGAAAGAAAGCACTTTGAGCCGTGTACCTGTACTTCTACAGTCTGTGAGAGTCAAGGTAAAGGGCCTATTACTGCACTGCCTATTTCTTGGACGTCACTTGATGTCATACCTTTTGAAGGATGATTCAATTTGTTCTTCTTTCTTCTGCCCAATAGATCTGATTTCTAGTGCGATTTGGTTGCACAAAAAAGTTACTTGGATCCAGCAAAGAATTTCACCTGCGATATTCTCAGAAAGAAATTCTTAAGACAAATGCTTTGAATTTGCATTGCTAATTAAATATTTATATTGTAATATATGTATACATTTTATTATGTTTATATATAAATTTAAATCCTATATTATACTATAGTAATATTTTATTTTATATATATATAATATGTAATAAAAATATTAACTATAATAATAATCTATAAATTATTTATACGAATTAATAAATAAGAAGTAATAAAGAAATATTACTTTTAATGTTGATTCTATTATTATTATATTTTTGATTTGTAATTAATTTATATGTAATTTAAAAATCTAAATAGTGGAAATATAATAATAATACATCATGTAATAATATTACATATAAATAAAATAAGTAAAAAATGAAAACAAATAATATATATATATAAATATATATACAGTATATACATGCAAATATTTCTTGAATATATACATGTATGTGTGTGTGTATTTATATATACATAATAATTATACACAATACACACATTTATTATGTAAACACAAACTTTTATTTTGGATGCGATTAATCGATTGCCCAGCACTAATATATATATATATATAAATAAACTTAAATTCTATAGGCTATTAATTCTATATTGATATTTTATTTTTATTATATATATAATTGTATTTATTATATATATATATATATATATATATATATAAAATGTATAACTGAATGTAACTTATATAAATTATGTTTTATACTCTATTATTATTTTATTTCATATATATTTTGAATAAAATGTACATTTTATAAATAGAAATAAACATGGGGGGTCCAAAAGTCTGTGAAAAAGACCACCTGTGGAAATTCTTTGAATTTTCATTTGAATGCATTTAATATACATTTACAAAAAAAATATATAAATTAAAAAAAAAATATGTATATATATATATATATATATATATATATATATATATACAGTTGCAAGAAAAAGTATGTGAACCCCTTGCAGAATCTGTGAAAATGGGAATAATTTTAACTAAATAAAAGAGATCATACAAAATGTGTTATTTTTTTATTTAGTGCTGTCCTGAATAAGATATTTTACATTAAAAAATGTTTACATATAGTCCAGAAGACAAAAAAATAGCTGAATTTATTCAAACGACCCCGTTCAAAAGTTTATGTACCCTTGATTCTCAATACTGTGTGACGTTGAGCAACAGTTTTTTTGCTTTGTGATGGTTGTTCTTGAGTCCCTTGTTTGTCTTGAGCAGTTAAACTGCCCAATGTTCTTCAGAAAAATCCTTCAGGTCCCTAAAATTCTTCAGTTTTCCAGCATCTTTTGTATATTTGAACCCTCTCCAGCTGTGACTGTATGATTTTGAGATCCATCTTTTCACACTGAGGACAGTTGAGGGACTCAACCACAACTATTAAAGAAGGTTGAAACATTCACGGATGCTCCAGAAGGAAACATGATGCATTAAGAGCCGGGGGGTGAAAACTTTTGAACAGGATAACGATGTCCAAATTTGTTATATTTTGTTTAAATATATATTTTTTTCATTTAGTACTGCCCTTCGGAAGCAACAGAAGATACCTACATGTTTCCTGGAAGACAAACTAAATACAATTTACCTTGATCTTCAAATTCAAAATGTTTTCACCCCCCGGCTCTTAATGCGTTGTGTTTCCTTCTGGAGCATCCGTGAATGTTTCAACCTTTTTTTAATAGTTGTGGCTGAGTCCCTCAACTGTCCTGGATCTCAAAATCATACAGTCACTGCTGGAGAGGGTTCAAATATGCAAAAGATGCTGGAAAACTGAAGAATTTTAGGGACCTGAAGGATTTTTCTGAAGAACGTTGGTCAGTTTAACTGCTCAGGACAAGCGAGGGACTCAAGAACAACCATCACAAAACAAAAAAAACAGCCGTGGATCATCCAGGGAACGACACACAGTATGAAGAATCAAGGGTTCATAAACTTTTGAACGGGATCGTTTGAATAAATTCAGCTATTTTTTGTCTTGTGGACTACCTGTAAAAATTTTTTTATGTAAAATATCTTATTCAGGACAGTACTAAATAAAAAATAACACATTTTCTATGATGTCTTTTATTTTGTTAAAATTATTCCCATTTTCACAGATTCTGCAAGCGGTTCACATACTTTTTCTTATATATATATAATTACAGATTGTATTGACAGCATAAACACTGGAGTGAAATGTCAAATTGAAAATATATACAAATATATACATTTATGAATATCAGGATGAGAATTGTAATATCAAATTTGCTTGATTTGTGACTTTGTTTTACATTTTTTTAAACCCCTAAAACCTGGCACTAATCATCTGTAACTGCCGTGTCGTGTGATCACAGGAGGTTTGAGCGTGCAGTCAAAGATTTTAAAGGGAGGATATCGGTGTGACCCTTGGGGGTCATGTACAGCTGAACAGGCTGTACCTTTTCCTGTTTGGAGCCATTTATCTTGTCCAGTGTTATCGTGCACCGGCCGTGTCTGCGTCCTTTTTACTACACTTTTACCAAGTTACAAATTTGACACGCAAACAAAATTTTAGGGTTCCACCGCATCACATACAGTATAACAGCCTATGCCTGGATCCAGAGCAACCGAAAGCAGCTCTTCCCAAAACAAGGGTCAGATGTCACTGCCTTTGATGGATAGGTTCCCATTGGTGTCCCACGGGTTACGGAGGGGGAAGAGCTGGGCCCCGGTCTCCTTAGATCTCTCAGCAGAGAGCCAAACACAATGGAGGACAACCCTCATGGAGTCTCGCTAGTCCGTACGGGTGCATGTGGCATTTGCAGGAAGCCAAGACTACAGGGTGTGGGGCTGTGCTCTCTGCAAAGATCCGATTTCCACATTCTTCCCTTCTGCCACACCTAAGTCCTTAATTGTCTGGCCACAGACAAAGTATTTTGAGACCACACCATCGCAAGCCAGATTTTTATTCAGGACCTGGATGTTTCATTTGGGCCAGAACCAGAGGTTTGGTCGAGATCGGTCGGGTTGCGTGCAGCCGTTCTCATGAGGGAAAAAAATGGGATTATTTGGGAATTCACAAAAAACGTTGCGTGGAAGACGTGTTTGGATTCATCTAATCCGCAAATGAACTAACTAAATACACAGCATTTCCACATTATCCTGACATTGATATCCATCTCAATGTCAAGTGGATTGTGTAAGATGGTCTTTTCATATAAAATTCAAATCAATGCGTTGGTTATATCAGATAATAAGATTATAGACGCCACATACACCTTGCATGAGAAAGCCTTGGTTGCTCAGCATTAGCAGCTTGCTTCCAATTCCTTTCCTTTCATGTCTTTTTTTCCCGCACCACTTGTTTCTGATCAATAAAAGTCTATTTTCTCCCACACAAGGTTTCCCATTCAATACATCTGCCAGGGGTTTTAAAAACATAGAAGCATTATCCATTTATTATTGGCTGTTACCATGATCTATCTTCCCAGATTCCTGCCATTGAGAATGAGTTTTGTTTATTTCCTTTATACACCCTTTATTGACTGCCATTGGTGGATGGCCAATCAATCATACCCTGCAAGACGTGCAATTCGCCAGCGCACAAGCAGCCCACCCTCATCAACCAATGAGAGCGGGTTTTGCTTTAGGGTTTTGTTGGTTTATTTGTCAATGATCACGTTTTACCAGTCCAGCTGCTTTATAATTCAGTCGAATGCATAATAAGGTATGTCTGACAGTACTATGAATAATGTGATTGAATATTTCATCAGGTATAATATGCTGACCCAAACGAACAGGTCAATACTTATGTGTCAGAATGGCTGATTTGAATGAGAGTCAATAGTGAACAAATATGCTGTGTTGCTTTTGGGACCTCCTACGCTCTATATATCAGTAGGTTGTCTTTGTGATTGGCAAGTTTCAACATATTTCAATGACTCATTTTTGTATAAAAATACTACTTTGCATTTATATATTCAATGCTTTTTCCGTAAAATACATACATTAGACACCACAAGTATCCTTTATACAGAAGGTCGACTTAAGTACCTACATTCAGTATTAGGATTTGTAGTTGTAATGTTAGCATGCTAATAAGCAAGAGAAATAAGATATGATGGGCCAAATTTACTAAACAGGGCAAATTAGCGTGAGAGCGCAACTCCAAAAAAGCGCTGATGGGAGTGGAAAGTTCTGTGTGTGATCTACTGACGACGTGCAAATTAATGAACACAGACGCATCCGGATCATTTCCATAATGACCAACACAATCTACAAGTTAGCTCAGACACTCAGCACCTCATTACGCTCATGGCGTTTTAAAAACGCGGCGCTCCTATTGAATTGGAAAAATACACCAGCCGCGTGAAAAAAACACTTTGGTGGACACACAGCCTTATACTTGTGACTCTGTGTTTCATAATCACCATTTCTTTCGATTGTGATTTTTTTTTCCTTGGAATTACAACTTTATTTTCTATAATTGTGACTTCATTTCTTTTAATTGTGACATATAATCTACCATTCAGAAGTCTGGAGTCATGTTCAGAAAACGTAACCAGTTTAAGTTACAGTGAAGTGATTGAATTGAGTTGGTTGGTTGGACATAACTATTTTACATAGATTCTTCCTCAGTCAGTTGTGTTGTCACAACACAAGGATTTTGCATAGATTAAAAATAAACCCTTAATGTTAATGAAAACTAAAGCCCAAAGTATACTTCGGCCGTACACGTCCGCGCACCTTTCGCGTGATGTAATTTTCGTCATCAGGAGGGTTCATGGACGTCCACACACCCCGTCTGCATGCAGCCCAATTTTTGAGGCCGCTTATCTGTGCTTATCTGCGCTTACCCGGTTGAGTATACTTTGAAAGCTGTGCGGACACGACTGCGTGCGAGACATGTCCGGATGCGGAAATTAAAGTATACCCGGGCCTTAAATTGGTTGTGTGGAACCACTGTCCATAATTGAATTGAGTTATTTTAAAGTTTGAGTGTATGTGATTTTTGTTTTTTTTTAAAGAAATTGATACTTTTATTCAGCAAGGATGCATTAAATTGATCAAAAGTGACAGTAAAGACATTAATAATGTTACAAAAGATGTGATTGCGGGTCACATTGTTGAATTACAATCTTTTCTGTAGCTGGTTGTGTAATCCACATTGTAATCCACTAAATAAATCTGACATGTTGGGTTTTTTTAAATTAGGCCCTACATTCTCATTATGATTACTTATTTCTGAAAACTACATCTGAAATATAATAGTCTCACTCCCCCACTTCTTTCTACCCAGAGGTTTTGACGTCACTTGCTAATAGGTGTATTGATTCGATGAAAATATTCAGAAACGTGCATCTCCTGAATGTGCTTCCCAGAAGGTTCCTGGCGGTCAGCAGAAAGAATCGGGAGCGTTTTGTCCCTGTGATAAATGGAGCGCTCTGGCAGGTCACTTCTCCCCCCCTCAACCCTCCCCGAACACCACAATTTGTTCCCTACAGAGGGCGGGAGACGAATCTCTGCGGGTGACAGATTTATTGGTATCCACATGAGGCAAAACACCTTAAAGTCCCTGTAAAGGCCCCGGACCACTGCGGAGAGAGATTGAACTCCCATTTATATCCAGTTGGATTCCAGTAAAATATTTCATGTTTCATCAGGGTTGCACCGAATACCTGGAAGCCTGGATTTTGCGAGGAACAACATTTATTTTCGCATATTAGGGCGACGAGCACCTTTGAAGGGACTATTAAAATATTCACGCCGCTGTAACGTGTCAACAACATGGTTTTTCTTGGTGTGTAGAAATATATGTGGAGGATTTCTGGGTGTCTGCAGGAGCTGGAAGTGATTTTTTATTGGCCGCTGGTGCTCAAAACATGAATCAGGGGCCGTTTTTTGCGAGTGCGACGGCGCACTTTTGAGTTCACAGGTGTCCCGGCCGCAGAATCCACCTCGGAGAATGGCTCTAATTAACGGTGGTGCAGCTCTCTTGGACAGAAAGGACATGGGTGGTCCACCTCACGTTACCTCAATCTGTTCCCACCAGCCGCGCTGCTCCAAAAATATACAACGTTTTGGACCAGGTTACCCGAGTCTGCCAAGCATCTCCCTTTAAGCCCAATTTACATTCAGGACCCCTGAAATACTCCGTCCAAACTTCCGTCAAACCCAGACTTCTTTTGGGAGACCACATTTCAATCTGCTGTCAGGAATTGAATCTAAGGGTGGGGAAAATGTGATTGTTTTCTTCGTAGGCCCAAATTGAAGACGCATGTTTGATTCGGGAAACCTTCCAGATCTAGGCGAATGGGTCGGCTGCCAAACAGGAAGAAGAGCCTGTACAGAGAAGGAAGAAATAAGAGCAATCTTCAACGCAATGCTTTGCCCGCTTGAGCCAAAACAAATACAATCTCACGGACCTTAATGACATGATGTCAATAGTGCGGCTCTTCAGAATGAAGACTTGAGAACATGATACGCTTTACTTTAAATAAGCATTTGAGGTTTCTGTCAGAGCCAATTGGAAAATGACTATCTTTTGTTTACAAGTACATATTCCATGGCACGTAATGTTTAAAAAGAGATTCAAATCATTTAATATGCTTGTAATGTATGTTATTAGGTGTTATAGTGAGTTAAACCGGTCTATTAAAGGAATATAATGTGTTCAATACACTATAATTTTTTTTTAAGTACAATCAACTTAAATTATATTAAACTGACCTAAATGAGCTGAATCTTGTATAACTTGAAAAAAAGCTGAAAATTGCTTAACTTATTTTGATGAGTTAAAGCAATGTAAAAACATGTTGTCATAACTTATTGATCATATAATTTTTTACAGTATCGACAACACTTTTGGCATAATGCTGATTATTTAACATTTCTTATTATTATCAATGTTGAAAACAGTTGTGCTGCTTAATACTTTTGTTTTGTGAATTCTTTGATGAATAAAAAGTTCAAAAGAACAGCATTTATTTGAAAGAAACACTGTAAAAAATATGATCAATAAGTTATGACAACATATGTTTTTACATTGCTTTAACTCATCAAAATAAGTTAAGCAATTTTCAGCTTTTTTTCAAGTTATACAAAATAAGTTCAGCAATTTTTTTATGTTATACAAGATTCAACTGATTTTTTAAGTCAGTTTAATGTGATTTAAGTTGAAATTAAACATCCAAGTTGATTGTACTTAAAAATTTTAGGCAGCATTTTTTTTTTTTTTTTTTTTACAGTGTATTGAACACATTATATTCCTTTAATAGACCGGTTTAACTCACTATAACATCTAATAACATACATTACAAGCAGATTTAGTTATACAAGTTATACAAGACTCAACTCATTTTTTTAAGTCAGTTTAATGTAATTTAAGTTGAAATGACTTAAACATCCAAGTTGATTGTACTTAAAAATTTAAGGCAGCAACTTTTTTTTACAGTGAATCTTTTGTAACATTATAAATGTCTTCAGTGTCACTTATAATGCATTATGGCTAATTAACAGTATCAATTTCTTTGGAGAAAAAAAAAATCATATTGACCCCAAAGATTTGAACGATATCAAATCAAAATTATTGGAAATGAGTTGCAATTTCAAGAAACAAAAGTCGCAATTGAAAGAAATCGTAATTATGAGATAGAAATGTACAATTACAAGAAATAAAGTTGAGAAAAATGATGAGATTTGAAGTCTCAACTGTTAAATATAGTCACAGTTACGAGAATTAAAGGCACAATTGAAAATAGGCTTAATAGCTTGTAACTCTCTTGCAGTCTTAAAACTACTGTAAAATATTGATTTTAACAGCTTTATAGCTCAAATAATACACATTTTAACAGTAGAAATAATGTAAGTGCTTTTATAAAATCATAACCTTCACATTTATGCTTTTAAATCCTCCAAAAATCGGCCCCTTTCATTGTTAGTAACCGTAACCTTGATTATTTATTTATTTTTTACCATTTTTGTTGTTGTTGTTGTTGTTGTTGTTGTTGTTGTTGTTGTATTCAACATTGTCTCAAACACGAGACATTATGATGTCGCTCAACATCTCCCCTGCGTCTCAGAGGTTTACAGTAAGCGCTATGATGCAAATCTCCCAGGGCTTTCCCGTCTCAAAGAAGCTCCCAGCCAGAGACATGTTATTCTAATGGGTTAATGATCGGCTCTCAAGTTAGAGTGCCATTAAACGCAGGGCAAACTGTATCTCTTTCTGTCTAACACACAAGCACACACACACTCAATCTACCCTGGGAAGAGCGTAGAGGGCTAATTGATGAAGATTCTTCCCTATCAAAACGGCCCACCATCATAAATGCCATTCCAGTGTGTCGCGCTGTTCAAACAGTGGTCCTGTGTTAATGGTTAGGTAGAAGTATTTGCTCTGCATTAGTCGGTACCTGAGCCGGCACAATAGTGACCCTTGATGATAGAGGAAGCAGACAAAAAGAGGATGACTAAATGGGTCTGAGTGCTACAGAAAGTCTTACCGCCGCTTGTCTCTCAGGAAAAGGTCAGCAAACATTTCAGCAGGTTAGACACCAATCATTCCTTGATGGCAAGATTGAGATTACGGCTTACTTTTGCTTTGATTAAGAAATATGTTACAAGAAGATGTACTCTATATATAAATAACACTTTTATGGAGAAATAAATGCAATTTTATTTCACTAAATTCGCTCTAGACAAATACGATGTCTATTTTTAGCTAAATAGAGACTTTAAAAGGATCAAACAAAACCTAGACTGGAGCATGAATGAAAATGTAATGGATTGGCAAATAAATTAAAATTAAATTAAATATTTTTTTTACGGATACAATAAATATTGTGTTCGATGTTGAATGTAATGCTAATAAAACAAAATTAACTAAATAAAATGGCATTAATTTCCCAAACAATGGAAGTCAGTAGGGTCAATTTTTGGAGGATTTAAAAGCAGAAATATGAAGCTTATAATTCTATTAAAAAACTTACATTAAGTCTTCTGTGAAAACTTTTGTATTATTATTATTACAATTGTTTTTTGGGTTTACATTGTTACATTGTAATTGTCAGGTAAAACTGGTTATAACTTTACACAGAAAAGATTAGAAATGTAATAATTTTTTAAATATCATGTTAACACTCATATTGTTTATGTCTTGTGGCTATTGAAACGGTGAGCATTTTAACATTTACAGATTGGCCCCATTCACTTCCATATTTTTGCTTTTGTAAGTTGTGAATATGAAGAAATATAGGCAATCATATTTTCAGCGCATAAAATCAAAATAAATTTTGATTGGACACATGGCTACCACAAAGTTTTTCAATCTTGCACAGTGTGAGCTGTAAAAAAAGTTAAAATATTATTAAATGTGGAAATAAATAACACAAATTTTCACTAAAATGTTATTTAATCAAATTTGTTAAGTGCCAATTGCTTCCTTCCACTAGAAGATTCCGCTTGATTCCACAGCCGGAACTATCCGTTTTATAAACTCTTTTTAAAAGCAGTTTCTATGTGCCTTAATAGATTCTCAATACAATCAACATGAAGTGCTAACGAGGAGCCAAATAATGCACAAATGCGTGTTGCGTCCGACTCCTGATGCCTCATAAGAGGGCACGTCTTGCCACCTTCCCTGCCTGATATATTGATCCTGGGCTGTTATGTGCAATTAGCTTTTATTAGACCTTACAGTTGACACAAGCAGATATCATTGAAAATGACAGAATGGATTTACAATATTGGCAGGGTGATAATTGCCCTTCTAGGGCTGCGCAAGTCCTTGGGAGGCAACAAAAAAGGAATATCTTAATGTTTCCCTGATGTGAATGGAGGAGACTTAAGAGGCTTCTAGTAGCTTCCTATCAGTTCTGAGTCATTAGCGGAGTGCTGGATCGGGCTATTGTGAGGATGTGAGATGAGGCTTTCGTGCTCCGTCGGCTCAGGTTTTGCTCTGCTAGGCGAGGGGTGGGTGTACGGAAGGCTATTGCCCTGCGCAGGGGTCAGGTAGAGGCGACGGGGCGGCCTGTCAGAGGAGCTCATTCAGCTATGATTTAAAACAAACATGGTGGTGTTCGGCAAATTGAAAAGGATTTGGCCTGTTGAGTTTGAGGGCTTATTACAAATAAATAACTGTTAAAAGCTTTATTTATTTAAATTTATTTTTTGAATATATATATATATATATATATATAATTTTATATTTAAACAATGCTATTTGCATGAATCTATTGTATTTTTGCAACTTTGAAAAGTTCAAAATATGTATATTTTTATATTTAATATTATTACAAAACATAATATTATGAATATATTTCATATATTTAAAAAAGCAAAACAATTATTTTCACAAAAATGTTATTTTATTCATCAAATTCATTAAGCTCAAGCGCAACTGCGAAATGTAAGCCGGATTCAAACCTAGATTTCCCACATGAGCACCGTGTGTCAGCTCAAAATGCCTCAAATGTAAAAATTAATACAACATTTGCTGTAAAATGTAATTTTTGCTTGCATTCTCATCCTCACTGTGATACAATACTCATCCTCCCCTTTCGACATTCCAAGCATTTTTTTTTCATATTTACAGCCATAATGTTGTACATTTGAGACATTCAGCTATGATTTAAAACAAACATGGCCGTTTTCAGCAAATTGAAAGGGATTTCGCCTGTTAAGTTTGAGGGAGAAATGCTTGATTTTTTACTTTAAATTAAAATTTTTAAATAAAACTTGGATTTCATTTTAAATTTTTATATATTATATATATATATATATATATATATATATATATATATGTTTTTATTTTTCACTTTTATTGAAAAGAATAATAGAGAGAGGACTAAAAATAATGGGGGGGACTTAACTGGAAATGTGAGCCCGATTGGAACCTGAATTTCCCACATGAACACCAAAGCTCAATGTGTCAGCTGAAAATGCCTTCAAGTGTTAAAACGTTCAAAATATACCTCATCCATTTACTATTGAGCGTGATACAATCCTCATAATCCGCTTTCGACGCTCCAAACACACGATTCATATTTGCAACCATAATGTTGTACAATTGAGACATCTTTCAATTCTGATTCAACTCTAGGATCAAACACGATTTCCCATGTTGTCGTTTAGAAAGTGTCAAACTGTGTTTTGTTTGCCTCTCATGTGCTTTGTTTTGGTTTTCGTGGCGTCCACAAACACCTGACAGAACCGCGAGTACTATTGTTCCACTAAGCTCTTGAAAATAGAAGCATATAGGAAGCAATGAACAATGACTGTTGCTTGACCCGCTAATGGATCTAGCAGCTTGTTTTCTCTTTTTTTCTCGTCCTCTGCCAGAGAAGACGAGGAGAAAACCGAAGAAAACATATGGGGTTTAATTAAACACGGACAGGACAGATCCGATAGGACAGGAGTTGACATTCCTTTCGCTGGGAACATGCGTGCCGCGGCCGTCATGCTGCAGGGGTACAGTGCAGGAATGCTAATGCAAACACGTCGTAGGTAGAAACACGAAACAAACACGATAAGCGGACTGTATGACTCAGAAATGCCGTGGCACACATCCCAGCCCTTTCCCAGGCTCCGGGTGCTGTTTACTCTCCCAACAATGCCCGACAACACTTGCTCTCAGTCTGGACTCTCATCTCGGTCATCCCCTTGTTCTTACTGTTCATTGATGACAGCCACAGAAGGTCAACAAACCACACACACGCACTCGTTTCACTCATCTAACACTACACAAAACAAAGCATTAGCACTGTCACAGCCAGGAAATATCTACTGAATCCGAACATCCCACGCCCTTTGGCTTTTTTTCCATCATGTCCATGTAGGTGCTTTTCAACGGCTTTGAAGCGGAAGCGTGAGAACAGCTTATTGCATTTTAAGCTTCAAATGTCAACATTATATCACACATAAGGTTTTCAGATAATCGCGCACAGATTATTTTGAGAACTACGTTTGGAATGGATAAAGCAGCGCATCAAGTAATGATCCATCAGTTGCCGAGCTTTGTTGTCATATACAATGGAAGACATAGAAATAGAAATAAGTGGGAGAGCAAAAGGAAATAGTTTTCACTAGCATTCATGCCAAATTTTAACCTTGAAATACAATAGATTAATTAAACCATTATCTTGGTGGATTTGCACATTTCCGCTCTGATTTTAGGTGATATGTCAAATTTTAAACAGGTTGTTTTAATAGAACTCTGATTGGTCGCTGAAAACAAGTTAAAATTAGCCAAAAAATGTGATAAACAAATATGGAAGGTATTTTTTGAACATTTTGAATGATAGTCGGAAATGGTGGTTTGTTTGGGTGCAGATTCTGTGTGACCTCAGTATGTATCCAGTGATATTGCCACAGATTTTTATCAGAAAAAGAAATGCGTCCCACCTCGTTTTTACTGAATTATATAACCACATCATTTTGGATGATGATTTTAATAGTACAATAAAATTGAAACTACAGTCATAAAAATATAAGGTACCATAAGGCAGTGCTAGATACCACAGTGACCAATGTGACAAATAATAACAATAATTTCATATATATATATATATATATATAGTTTCATTATATAGTTTCATTTCATTTCATTTTCATTGCATTGTGCCAAGTGTAAAGTTTGGTGGAGGGGGGATTATGGTGTGGGGTTGTTTTTCAGGGGTTGGGCTTGGCCCCTTGGTTCCAGTGAAAGGAACTCTTAATGCTTCAGCTTACCAAGACATTTTGGACAATTTCATGCTCCCAACTTTGTGGGAACAGTTTGGGAATGGTGTGGAGGAACTTGACTGGCCTGCACAGAGTCCTGACCTCAACCCGATAGAACACCTTTGGGATGAATTAGCGCGGAGACTGCGAGCCAGGCCTTCTCGTCCAACATCAGTGCCTGACCTCACAAATGCGCTTCTAGGAAAATGGTCAAAAATTCCCATAAACACACTCCTAAACCTTGTGGAAAGCCTTCCCAGAAGAATTTAAGCTGTTATAGCTGCAAAGGGTGGGCCAACTCCATATTAAACCCTACAGATTAAGAATGGGATGTCATTAAAGTTCATGTACATGTAAAGGCAGACATCCCAAAACGTTTGGCAATATAGTGTACATATAGTAGTATCTATCTATCTTTACACACACACACACATCTACATGTACATACATATATATATATATATACACTCACCTAAAGGATTATTAGGAACACCTGTTCAATTTCTCATTAATGCAATTATCTAATCAACCAATCACATGGCAGTTGCTTCAATGCATTTAGGGGTGTGGTCCTGGTCAAGACAATCTCCTGAACTCCAAACTGAATGTCAGAATGGGAAAGAAAGGTGATTTAAGCAATTTTGAGCGTGGCATGGTTGTTGGTGCCAGACGGGCCGGTCTGAGTATTTCACAATCTGCTCAGTTACTGGGATTTTCACGCACAACCATTTCTAGAGTTTACAAAGAATGGTGTGAAAAGGGAAAAACATCCAGTATGCGGCAGTCCTGTGGGCGAAAATGCCTTGTTGATGCTAGAGGTCAGAGGAGAATGGGCCGACTGATTCAAGCTGATAGAAGAGCAACTTTGACTGAAATAACCACTCGTTACAACCGAGGTATGCAGCAAAGCATTTGTGAAGCCACAACACGCACAACCTTGAGGCGGATGGGCTACAACAGCAGAAGACCCCACCGGGTACCACTCATCTCCACTACAAATAGGAAAAAGAGGCTACAATTTGCACGAGCTCACCAAAATTGGACAGTTGAAGACTGGAAAAATGTTGCCTGGTCTGATGAGTCTCGATTTCTGTTGAGACATTCAGATGGTAGAGTCAGAATTTGGCGTAAACAGAATGAGAACATGGATCCATCATGCCTTGTTACCACTGTGCAGGCTGGTGGTGGTGGTGTAATGGTGTGGGGGATGTTTTCTTGGCACACTTTAGGCCCCTTAGTGCCAATTGGGCATCGTTTAAATGCCACGGCCTACCTGAGCATTGTTTCTGACCATGTCCATCCCTTTATGACCACCATGTACCCATCCTCTGATGGCTACTTCCAGCAGGATAATGCACCATGTCACAAAGCTCGAATCATTTCAAATTGGTTTCTTGAACATGACAATGAGTTCACTGTACTAAAATGGCCCCCACAGTCACCAGATCTCAACCCAATAGAGCATCTTTGGGATGTGGTGGAACGGGAGCTTCGTGCCCTGGATGTGCATCCCACAAATCTCCATCAACTGCAAGATGCTATCCTATCAATATGGGCCAACATTTCTAAAGAATGCTTTCAGCACCTTGTTGAATCAATGCCACGTAGAATTAAGGCAGTTCTGAAGGCGAAAGGGGGTCAAACACAGTATTAGTATCGTGTTCCTAATAATCCTTTAGGTGAGTGTATATGTGTATATATTTGATATATATGTACACATTTAAAGGGATAGTTCACCCAAAAATGAAAATTGTGTCATCATTTACTCACCCTCATGTTCCAAACCTGTATGCATTTCTTTCTTCTGTTGAACACAAAAGAAGATATGTTGAAGAATGTCAGTAACCAAACAGTTGATGGACCCCATTGACTAACATAGTTTTTTTTTTTTTTTTGGAAGTCAATAGGGTCCATCAACTGTTTGGTTAACCATAATCTTCAAATGATCATATTTTGTGTTCAGCAGAAGAGTGAAAGTCATACAGGTTTGGAACAACTTGAGGGTGAGTAAATGATGACACAATTTTCACTTTTGGGTGAACTATCCCTTTAAGTAAAAAAAATATTTAAATTACTTATTTTGTATATAATATATATATTACCATACACACTAATATAAGTATATAGTAGTGTGTGTGTGTGTGTGTGTGTGTGTATATATATATATATATATATATATAATTTGCATTTATATTATATATGACTTAAGTACATATTTTTATATATAATATACATTAATATGCAGATAGTAGTATACAGCATGCCTAAAATGTAGTAATATATTTGAAAAATATTTAATACGTCTGAATACATATATATTACGGCAGTTAGATTAGGTAGAAAAATAACAAATTTTGCAAGTCACCACATAATTTTAGCAGATATAAACATGTCTCACGGCATGTACACGGCTTGAATAGATTACTGAGCATGTCTGGCAGTGCAAGATCCCGGTTTCATTAGCTCCCGAAGCCCTCTCCACCACGATTGAAACCTTGACCCCAGCCGTGCTACACTTAACCATGTTTTATTCTGCTGTAAAGACCTCTGTGTTTAGTGCAGGGGTCCATCCAGCATCGTAAAACATGGCTGAAGGGGAAAAAAGAGAGCAGGGACAGGGGTTAAGTTGACAAATCCCCCAGCTTTGAGCCTCAGCGGGCCGGTAATCTCTCTGGTAAGCAAAGAGCTCTCAGGTACCCCTTGTGTTATCAGCGCACATCCACTTATGGTAGTCAAGACGGCCTCACTCTGTTGTCTTCTCCCTTGTAGCTGCTGTGGGCCAGTGACATGAGGGTCATTAGGTCCCCATGCTTCAGTCAACAGGCCTGTGTTTGCCAGGCCACTTGTCCCGAGACTCTTTATCTTTTGTCGCCAAATTTAGATGGCATTGTTGCCCCTCACCTTGCACGAAATTGCTCTTTTGTGTAGAACTCTGTAGATTAAGTGAAACAGAGAGAGAAAGAAAAAAGAGAAAAATGTAAATGTTGAACATTTAAATCTCCAGGTCTGAGAGACAGCAGGTGAATGTGTGTGTAATGCGTGTATTGTGTCTGACCTCAGTGTGTTTCCCTACTGTCCACCACAGTGACCCTCAGTATGTGTGAGTGTGTATATATGTTAAAACACTGTGGTATCAAATGTTCAAATGTTCTAATTTGTTACACTGTTTATTTAAGTTTAAGTTATGTTGTAATATTTCCTTCTATTATTTTGATTTTTATTATTATTTATGTTCATATATGTATTATTATTTATGTTCATATATTCCTAGCTAGATAAATAGATAGATAGATAGACAGACAGACAGACAGACAGACAGACAGACAGATAGAGATAGATAGATAGATAGATAGATAGATAGATAGATAGATAGATAGATAGATAGATAGATAGATAGATAGATAGATAGATAACAGACAGACAGGGATAGATAGATAGACAGACAGACAACAGATAGATAGATAGACAGACAGACAGACAGACAGACAGATAGATAGATAGATAGATAGATAGATAGACAGACAGACAGACAGACAGACAGACAGACAGACAGACAGACAGAGATAGATAGATAGATAGATAGATAGATAGATAGATAGATAGATAGATAGATAGATAGATAGATAGATAGACAGACAGACAGAGATAGATAGATAGATAGATAGATAGACAGACAGACAGACAGACAGACAGACAGACAGACAGACAGAGATAGATAGATAGATAGATAGATAGATAGATAGATAGATAGATAGATAGATAGACAGACAGACAGACAGACAGACAGACAGACAGACAGACAGACAGAGATAGATAGATAGATAGATAGATAGATAGATAGATAGATAGATAGATAGACAGACAGACAGACAGACAGACAGATAGATAGACAGACAGACAGACAGAGATAGATAGATAGATAGATAGATAGATAGATAGACAGACAGACAGACAGAGATAGTTGGATAGATAACAGACAGACAGGGATAGATAGATAGATAGACAGACAGACAACAGATAGATAGATAGATAGATAGATAGATAGATAGATAGATAGATAGATAGATAGATAGATAGATAGACAGACAGACAGACAGACAGACAGACAGACAGACAGACAGAGATAGATAGATAGATAGATGATAGACAGATAGACAACAGACAGGGATAGATAGATAGACAGACAGACAGACAGACAACAGACAGACAACAGATAGATAGATAGATAGATAGATAGATAGATAGATAGATAGATAGATAGATAGATAGATAGATAGATAGATAGATAGATAGATAGACAGACAGACAGACAGACAGACAGACAGACAGAGATAGTTGGATAGATAACAGACAGACAGGGATAGATAGATAGACAGACAGACAACAGATAGATAGATAGATAGATAGATAGATAGATAGATAGATAGATAGATAGATAGATAGATAGATAGATAGATAGATAGATAGATAGATAGACAGACAGACAGACAGAGATAGATAGATAGATAGATAGATGATAGACAGATAGACAACAGACAGGGATAGATAGATAGACAGACAGACAGACAGACAACAGACAGACAACAGATAGATAGATAGATAGATAGATAGATAGATAGATAGATAGATAGATAGATAGATAGATAGATAGATAGATAGATAGATAGATAGATAGACAGAGATAGATAAATAGATAGACAGACAACAGATAGATAGATAGATAGATAGATAGATAGATAGATAGATAGATAGATAGATAGATAGATAGATAGATAGATAGATAGACAACAGACAGGGATAGATAGATAGACAGACAGACAACAGATAGATAGATAGATAGATAGATAGATAGATAGATAGATAGATAGATAGATAGATAGATAGATAGATAGATAGATAGATAGACAGAGATAGATAAATAGATAGACAGACAACAGATAGATAGATAGATAGATAGATAGATAGATAGATAGATAGATAGATAGATAGATAGATAGATAGATAGATAGATAGACAACAGACAGGGATAGATAGATAGACAGACAGACAACAGATAGATAGATAGATAGATAGATAGATAGATAGATAGATAGATAGATAGATAGATAGATAGATAGATAGATAGATAGATAGATAGATAGATAGATAGATGGGGGACAGGCAGAGATCATCTTTATATATTAATATTATTTAAATTATAATTAATATAATATAATATAATAATGTATACATTTCAATAAATAAATAAATACATTTAGGCCTCTGTAAAAAACACCTACAGTTGGCACATATATAAAACATAATATATAATGGAAGTTTGTTTGCATTTCCATTAATTTGCATCTGTGAGGAGGGGACGGCCTGGAACATCTCCAGGTAAATCAAAATTTCTTATCCCGCTGAACACGCGTGTCCGGCCTGATACCCACACATCCCATAAAACACGTCCATTCTGTGTGCTGGTGTTTGGTAGAAGTAGTTCAAAGTTTGCGGCCCTGTATCAACCTGTTGTGTTCTTTTGATCTTGCATTTTACCACCTGTCTTATTTCCATTCAGTCACCGTGGATGGCAGTTCTAACTCTCTTCTCCTCCGGTTAATCATTCCTTCAGTACTATCTGTCCGCTATGGCTTATCTATCTGTGTGTCACTTTATAACTGGCTGTTATCAATCTTGTCTAACTCCACGTGATCTGGGCAAACCTATCAACCTCAGAAGTTTTGAATATTGTTGAGTAGGTGAGATATGACTGCAGGTTTAGTGCAGGTCATGGTGAGGGGGGTATGAGGGGTGAGTGGCGTGTGTGAAAGTAAAGGGAGAGATGTCAGTCGGGTGGTTTGGTCAAAAACAACTCACCTCACGGAATCTGGATGCTTATTGATGAAGCTTAAAAAGTTTAAAAGAATGGAGATGTTCTGTGGGATATAGAGCTCAGGCGGATCACCTGCTGTTATTAGAAATTCTGTCCTACAATGTCCACTTGTTTTGAGAGCCAATTAGGACAACGTGACTCCAGTAAAAACTTGGGTAAGTAGTGCCAGCTATTTGCTCTGATGAAAATGCTATTCTTCATTGTAATATTCAACAGATTTGAAGAGGATGTTGTTTATTGGAGTCCAAATTATAGATTTGAACTGCATGGCCAGATGTGAAGCACTGGCCTGTTGACGATTTTATTTCTCTTCTAAACGTCTGTATGTTTTATCATCATCCAGTGCTATTAAGATTTGATTTCATTTATTCATTTTAAACCAGGATGTAGCGTGTTATATATAGCATGCAATAACATAAACGGCATTTTAGGTTTTTTATTGCGTTGTTTTGTTAGTGATAAGCCGGATGACAAGCGGAAAAAGTAGCGGAATGTAGCCTATTAATAATCATTTTGAAGTAGCAATTATTATTATTGTTGTTGTTATTATTATAGAATAATATTTAATATTAAATAATAATATAATGTAAAAGGAAAATATTTAAACTTTCATGAATGGTCAAATGTTTGAAATATAAAGGTGTGTGAGATCGAGCGGGAAGAAAACTAAAAATCGAGTTTTTAACGGGTGTAACAGTGTGTGTGTGGGTTTGTGCTGATTTTATGGCTTATGTAGCCTATGTAAATATTGCGTATATGTGCCAACTATTTTCGTTATGTTGCCGACGTGTGTTATCATGTCATATGTTTTGACTAACGGTTTTTTATGATTTTATTACATTATATTATTGCCATGATATCATCACGCATAGAACTCACGTTTAGGCTATAAGTGCATTAAAAAGCGTTTAACGACGATTTATTTAATCATTTGTTCCACATATATACAAATAGTTTAGGCCTACATTTAAATACAATTCAAATGAAAAATATACAATTACTAGGCTAAATAGGCCTAATTGAATATAAAATAAAATACAAAACTATTATTTTCACTCTACAATTTTACACACAAGACTTTTACTAATTTATTTTTTTATAAATTCAACTTTAAAATACCACAGAGCATTTAAAGAGCATGTTAATTCCACTAAGGAGGCGAATAAAGTCAATTTTAAGAACAAACCTTTTGTAATTTTGTCCTGCTTTCTACCATCTATATTTATGTAACACACACCAATATTTCACCCTCCGGTATATCATCACGTACCTCCCGGTGCTCCAGTTATCGGCGCTGCGTGTCTCGTAATGTTCAATTAGTTTAGTTTGTCTGTGTTTGCCGGCGCAAGTGAATAGCGAGCGCAGGCGCTGATTCTCGGCCTCGATTCTGATTGGACGAACGCGTGACGCCAGCGCACCGATCTCAGCGCTGATTGGTCGACGCGGTGTCAGTGCGGCGTAACAAAGCAGCGAGGAGCCGTTTGAACTTCACAGATAGAGAGACACAGAGCGCGCGGAGGAGGGGCTCGTGCGAAGTTCCTGACAGTTCGCGCACTCCAGTTTAAAGACCAGCATCATAGTCGCTGCAAAGACCACCCGAATGAACTTACACAGCTTGTGAACAACTAGCAGAAAAAAGAGGGGCAGTCGAAGTAAATCCACGCGCACAGGATTAGTTTCGGACGTTTGGACGGTGTTTTGAGAATCTCTGGTGTTCCTCTCGCGCGCAGGCGGAGCGGCGCGTGCTCATCATCGGCTCAGCAGAGCTGTCATGCTGCCTAAAGTCGAGTCAGAATCTCTGGGACTCGCTCGATCGCATGGGGAACAGGGGCATATGCCTGGAAACATGCAAGGTAAGCGGCATATAGGTCAGATAATGCCAGCCATGCACCTTCACTCATGCACATTAAGCCTCACAATGTCAGATATTTTAAATTTTACGAACATGCATTACATTGCATGCCACAAATGTAACTTAAGTTTAGCGTTGGAACATTGGAATATTTACTCGCACTTAAACATGCACAAAGTAACTGCGTAAAGACAAATTAGGAAACAAAGTAAATTGCAGTGCAACAGCAGAGCGTGGATTATTTTGAGCTTAGTGAACTCATATAAACTCAACATGATCTGCATCACCTGTCAATGAATTTGCTCTTAGTATATACAACAGAAGGGCAAAACGAAACCATAATAATGACTATGACAGAGCTCAGCTTTACGCCAAACATAAATCTGCTAGTCCAAAATACTTAAACCGGCATAGGCTACGTTTAGCTGCACTTTTTTAATAAAGGTTCCAGTTAGGACAAAATAGATTTAAAAAAAAATGTATTTGTACTGGAACCAATACACATCTGAAGAACCAACCCATAATACAACTTTTTAATCTCCAAAGAATCATGCAACGCTTATTTTTAATAGCGTTTACAGTTGTAGAAAACAAATTTTATCTCCACGCGCTGGAACAGAACGATTATGCTCTATTTTTATACTCGAGGAATATTTTGAAACTAGGAGACACGTACAGAGAGAGTCCAATTCATGCACGAGAACAATTCCAGGTGAGAAATTCGTGGAATGTTCTTTATTTTAAGAGCTTTTATTTTAAGAGCTTTTAAAAAATAATAATAATAATAATTCAAATATTTAAAATGGGTTCTATTCTATTTTACGCTGCTCGAGCACACGTCATAAAACAAAGCCATTATAAGCCGTTATGAATTACGATTTGTTTACAAATCAAGGAACGTGTCAGACCGGCATGTTTTAGTCACTTTTTAAAATGAAGTAAAAAATAGAGAATTATCGACGATATGAAAATGCTTCGGACGTAATGCTCGTGGAATTATTTATTCTACATAAATGTAAGCCGTTTAAAAAAAAAAAAAAAAAAAACACTTGTTGAGTTTCTGCAAAAAGTGGCATAGGCCTGTTAGAACAATAAGGAGTAATAATAGCCTAAACGAATCTGTTCTGTTTTAAAGCTTTACATTAAATGTTTCTTTTTCAGAAAATCCATGTTTTTTCCCCCCACATTTTGGTTAACTTAAAAAACAACTCCTTCAATGTAGAAGCTGATGGTTCTATTTAGAACTCTCAAACTGCATCACTTCATCAATGTTAATGCTAATTAAAAGACGAATTGAAATGAGAACATATTTATATCCTTTATAGAAAGAATAATAGTCAGACAAAAGACACATATATACATGTTTTGGTAGCACACAATACTCGTGTATTTACATGTTGTTTTGCTTTTATTCGCCTCGTGGCTAAACGTTCCACTCCAGCGCGAGACACAGCCTCTCTCTCGCGCTCCCACACCAATTTACGAGCCATCATGAATATTAACCAGATCGAAACTGAAGTTTTGCCCTGTCTGCGACCATCCTCCAGACCCGAGTGGAAGCTTCGGCTATTTCCTAGAGACCCAAAACTGCATATACTTTCCAGAAAATTCACTCTTAAGGCTAGGATTTTACAAAGCTCACAATTGGTGATTCCTCTACTTTTGTTAGCCTATTGTTTGCAAAACTGCAGGCTACACGTTGAAGGTATCGGAAAAGGAACTATCAGAATATTTAAAATACAAATATGTGCTTTACACGCCTAAAAAAATAAATGTTCTTCAATCGTTCAGCAAAGAATCGCTTCAGGAATCTTATGGTTGTTTAGAGATTTGAACAGTTCTTGACTATTCTTTAGGATCTTCAGATGAGTGTGATTGTTTTTTGGGTTCTACTAGAAGAGTATTTTTTTTAAATGAACATTAAAAAATCATTTTTTTAAAAAAAATAATTACAACATATGTGCAACATGGATTCTGTGATGTAAACTTTTACCCAGTACTCATATTTTGATTGTGATTTTCAGCCCCCCAGTTTAAAATGATGGACTACTCATACGACGAAGACTTGGATGAAATGTGTCCAGTGTGTGGAGACAAGGTGTCCGGATATCACTATGGGTTACTGACCTGTGAGAGCTGTAAGGTGCGTAACATCAGCTGTTTTTAACTTCTCAACTGGTGGGTCATGACCTAAAAACAAGTCTCAGGTCTGTTCTGATAAGGTGAAAAAAGTGCAAATTAAAAAAACGCAACTAACTATATAATTTTGCATTGTTAGGATAGCAAAATAAATAGCTTTCCATACCTTTTGTTGTTGACCTAAAAGGCTGTGCGTCTACTCAAGTGGCATTTTGGAGCAAATTCATCTGTTGGCAATTGGTAAAATCTTCAGGTTGTGTGATGTTGTCCTTGAAAACCGTAATATAAATTCATTTTAGGGACACATTTATATATATGTATTTTTTGTACTGTGTTGGGTCGCCACTTGATGTACTGAAACCAGTACAACTGATCTAATGCGCTTCTGTTTTTTTCCAAGTTTGTAAAAGTCCTGCTTTTTTATTGAAACCAAATCAATGTGGACTTTTCCAAGTTATTTATTAGCATCATATGGGATGTTGTTATGCATGCTGCATATTTAGTAAACAAAGATTTTTTTTTTTTAATGTGCAGCTGAAATGTGCAGTGTGTTTATTTCCTGACACTGTCAGAGGTTTTGTAGTTCAGAGTTTGTAAACCAAATGGACAGTTTGGAAAATCCAGAGTCTTTGTCTCACACACGTGCACACACACACACACTGACTCACATTTTCCCCCCAAAGGGTGTATATGGTGGTAGATTTTCTCTGTATACTCTTAAAAAAATAAAGGTTCCAAAATGGGGTTTTCACAGCAATGCCATAGAAGAACCATTTTTGGTTCCCCAAAGAACCTTTCAGTGACCAGTTCTTAAAAGAACCAAGTAACATTTTAATATAGATAAGCTTTTTCCACTATAAGTAATCTTTTGTTGAATAGAATGTTAATGTCAATAAAGAACCTTTATTTTTTAAGAGTGTTGCTCAACATGAGAAAATGATTTGCCATTTAAAACCACCTTTTTGAGTTTTGACAAAGATGATATTATTTAAAAGCATTTAAATATAATTTAAAATTCCTTAATTAATATGCTATATTTAATATGTTTCTTACATATTTCATGTCAAATTTGACTTGTTTTAATGATATAGTCTGCATGTTACGGCCATGTGTGTGTGTGTGTGTGTTATTTGAGTTCTGGCCAGTATTGATCCTTTTAGTTTTAAATGGGTTGGTCTCCCTACGGTGTTGATCAAGAATAAGTTAATGCCGATCCTCGTTTGATTCTCTTCTGCCCTGAAAATGAATTCAGAACAGTTGCAGGTGGAATCTTGTAATCCTACGGCTGTAAATTATGGATATAATTTATTGGATTTTTTTCAGTTTCTTTTTTGGTTCTGCTGTATGAATAATAGGATCAACAGGTATTTATTCGGTAGACATTTTGATATTTGTATGCATCTGATTGGATGCTCAAATCAAAATATATGGTTTAAAAAGCAAAATTAGTTAAACGCAAACTCGAAACGATACTTTCACACTGTAAGATCTTGTTTTCTTTTGAGGCTTGCACAGCCTCTGGTCATAATTACTCCAAGAGAAGCTCAAGGAGAGACGTAAAATATGTTGTATTAGTATGTCACAATGCTAAATGCGGGTGAAGGGGATCTTTATATATTAGCGAGGATATCAAGCGGGTCACCTGAAGTGATCGTGGCTGTATTTTGTACACTCTCTGTTCGGCATCTCACATTTCTCCGTTTCTGTAAAGCCTCAGCCTGTGTTTCTGTTTGTTCATGTCAAGTGTGTGTGTGGGTGCACATGTCAGTTTTGTGTGTGGGTGTGTGTGTTTGTGTTTATCCAAGTGAGCGTCGACTGCTGAGGGAGCGTTTCTCTGCCCGTGGCTCTACTTTTATATGTGTCTACTTGTGTGGCAGTGTGTAACACCTCTTTTTTCTATGTGAATGGATTTTTTTTTGTACGTATGTGTGGGTTGTCTGTGGCTGAATAGCACATTAACAAACACCGGAGGTCAAAAGTTTGACATCTTCATTCACCTCACTCTGCAGGGCTTCTTCAAGCGCACGGTGCAGAACAACAAGCGCTACACATGTATAGAGAACCAGAGCTGTCAAATAGACAAGACCCAGCGGAAACGCTGCCCCTACTGTCGCTTCCAGAAGTGCCTCACTGTCGGCATGAAACTGGAGGGTAAGAAGTCTTTTTAGTTCATCCATGCATTTCTTCCTCTAACTGAACACAGCTTTAGCTCTTTAAAGAGCAATTCTGTCATTATTTACTCACCCTCAAACCCAGTAGGATGTTCTTTCTTCTGTGGAACACAAAAGGAAGGATGTTCTCGCTGCTCTTTTCCATACAATGAAAGTAAACGCACTGTAAAAAATGATATGACCAATAAGTTAAAACAACATTTTACATTACTTTAACTCATCAAAATAAGTTAAGCAACTTTTTTGTAAGTTATACAAGATTCAGTTTAATATAATTTAAGTTGAAATGACTTAAATAGATAAGTTGATTGTACTTAATTTAAAGGGATAGTTCACCCAAAAATGAAAATTCTGTCATCATTTAGTCACCCTCAAGTTGTTCCAAACCTGTATGAATTTCTTTCTTCTGATATTTGGAAGAATGTTTGTAACCAAGCAGATCTCGGCAGCCATTGACTACCATAGTATTTTTTTTCCCACTATGGTAGTCAATGGGGGGACGAGATCTGCTTGGTTACAAATATCTTCCTTTGTGTTCAGTAGAACAAAGAAATTTATACAGGTTTGGAACAACCTGAGCATGACTAAATGATGACAGAATTTTCATTTTTTGGCGAACTATCCCTTTAAGGCAGTAATTTTTTTTTTACAGTGTGTTGAGCCATAAATCATAGCCAAATCCCCCCAAAAAAACGTATGAATTGTGCACTATATTCTAAGTCTTCATACAGGAATAGACTCAAATATAAATAATTATTTACTTTTTAGTGCTTGACAGCTTTGGTCCACACTTTCATTGTATGGAAAAGAGCAGCGCAAACGTTCTGCTAAACATCTTCTTTTGTGTCCACCTGAAGAAAGAAAGTCAAACAGGTTTGAAATAACACATAACCAGCTACCATCTAAGAGTTCTACATGCGTACTACATGATTCTTTCCTCTCTTAGTATGTAGATGTAGGACTGTTAATTGTTTAACCGCTGCAGGGCAGAATTTCTAGCAGTGTCGTTTTATAGCTAGCCGGCTTTGATTTGCTGCCGCATGCTACCAACAGGATACGAGGCCCTCCAGCGCCCTGTCAGACCCGTCCAAAGAGATGAGCGCTCGCTAATACTCCCCACAGGCTTCTTCTGATAGTTCGCACTCTTAAGGAGAGCTGCAGAGATGCATATTACTTGAAAACAGAAATTAATTTATTAATAAAAACATGAATAATTTTGTTATAAAATTGATGGCCATTTTAATTACATTTTATTTCAAATGTAATCATTTAAAGTTGTTTTTAATATTTTTTCAAATACAATATAATAGTAGCAATAACAACAATTAAAAAAAAATATATATACACATCTATATATATATATATTATATATACGTCAAATTCTTAAATCTGCCATCAATTTTATGACAAAATGATTCATTAGTGATGGACCTGCAATCCATAAAATGTATCATGTATGACATAATTCTGTCAAATAAGAATTTGTTTTTAATATTTTATATATTAAACAAAATGTATTTAATACATAAAAGCTGGAGCTCCCGACTAATAGGTAAGCTATACATTATTATTATTATTATATATTTCTATACATATATTTCTATATATACACACATCTATATATATATATATTATTATATACATAGAATTCTTAAATCTGCCATCAATTTTATGACAAAATGATTCATTACTGATGGACCTGCAATCCATAAAATGTATCATGTAAGACATCATTTTGTTTTTAATATTTTATATATGAAATAAAAAATATTTAATATATAAAAGCCCCCCCCCCCCCCCGACTAATAAGTAAGCTATAAATTATTATTATTATTATATATTTTTAAATTTAAACAACTTAAAATCAATTTTATGTCAAAATGATTCATTAGTAATTGACCCACAATCCATCACTTATGACAATTTTGTCATAAAATTTATGGAATTTTTAAGAATTTATATATAGTTTTTAAGAATAATAATGTATAGTTTACCTTTTATTTGGGGATCCTGGGCACCATGAATTGTAGTGATGGACCTACCGGAAATGAATGCGTCAGTTTAAATCTTTCTTTATGTATTATCTAAAGCTTTCAGCAAGCAGATTTGAGTGCACTACTTGCCATAATTGATCAAGTAGCAAAACAAAACATTCATATCAGTGTGACACAGACAAGTGGCCTTCTATGTCTCCATGGAAGCTCCATTATCAATACAGATAAGGAAAGGCTGCTGTTTTAAAGTTCTCAAAAAAGCACGGGCGAGCGTGTTATGTCTTCCAAGGAAGGCCTGTAATTATCTTCCTTTGTATATTTGTGGCTCAGTTACAGATTAAGAAAGAGAATCCAATCGTTTGATTTGAGTTGAGGAAGTGAAAAGAAAGCTACATAGCCTTGCCTGTGCGCTTATTCATTACATTTGAGTCCAATGTTGTGCACAGTGGAGCGTAAAATAGTTTAGATTTCATCAAACGTCTGTTATCCATATTAAGGACCTTGATGAATCTGACAATCTGGCATGGCTTTACTGTGGATATTCAAAACATGCACCACGCTTTGCATTGCGCACTTTGTCATTTTTTTGGGGCTGATACGCGTTTGCCATCCCCAGCCTCTGGTGGTGGCGGCAGCAAGCTGTCCCATTACTTATGCATAGGTATCATAGCTATTCATGTGTGCGCATGGAACTGTGCGCCTTCAGAGTAGAGCTCTGGCGGACATGACAAACTGTGTGTCAGGAGCCGGCCAGGGGAGGCATTCATATGCCTGTGATAGGACAGGGATTCTCGCCCAAGCAACGCTTAATATTCCTGTATATTAAACACACATAAATCAGACAATAAGCAGCGCTTGAATCTGCCCAGACGGGCCCCGTCTACAGAGACGCGAAACAGGCACAAACAAACAACATCTATGCCCTGCCAATTCAAGTAAATTAGATCAGGCAACTGCTTTTATTACCAAGGCAATTGCTTTCCGTAAGCCATTTGAGTAACTCACAGATTGGTTTTATAACTCATGTACACACATACACAGACATGCTCAATACAGGGTACAAACACATACATAATAGACATACAAACTCACACAGTTTACATAAAAGAAACAGGCTGTGTTTGGAATAGAATACTACTACATACTGTATACTGAACAGTGTATACTGTATACTAGCATTTTTAAAAATCATAGTAGGTGCATTATTCCGCAATAAACTATTTTCTAAAAAGTAGTATGCTATCTCATGATGTTTAACGTTGAAAATAAATGTTTATTTTGCATTTTGATCAAATTTCTAGTATACATTTTTGGAATCCCAATTAAAGGAGTCAATAAAAGATTTAAAAAATTGCTGCTGATATTGTTTTAGGTTCATTTATCACACTGTTGCTGAATTCAGAACCGCATACTAGTATACTACGCATACTACTTTTACCACATCTTTCTATGGCAGAAATAGTAAAAGTACTATGCAAATATGCAGTTCTGAATTCAGCATAGGAATTAAAGGTCAAGGTGAGCGCATTGCATTGTGGGATATAGAGCATGCTATTCTGTGTAGTGTGCTTTTTTTGTAAATATAGTAGGCCGTTCTATGCACTAAGTATGCATAGTATATACTACAACAATAGTAAGAGTAGTAAGGTAGTGTGCTATTTCGAACATAGCCGGAAACATGCAGAATGTCATTATATGCATACTGAAAATTAGCATACTGTGCATAGTACACTATGAAAAAAAGTTGCTACCTTCAATTTTTAAGCACAATCAACTTGGATGTTTAAGTCATTTGAACTTAAATTACATTAAACTGACTTAAAAAGAGTTGAATCTTAACTTATTTTGATGAGTTAAAGCGATGTAAAAACATATGTTGTCAACTTATTGATCATATAAATTTTTACAGTGTACAAGTATGCATACTATATACTGCAACAATAGAAGTAGTATGTAGTATGCTATTCTGAATATTAGAAGAAATGTAGCAGGTGATTGTATGCATACTATATACTGCAATAATAGTAGTAGTATGGTAGTATGCTATTTCAAACAAAGAAAATGTGCATACTATGCATAGTATACATACTATATAATGCAACATTATTAGTAGTATGATAGTATGCTATTGTCAATATAACTAGAAATGCACACTCAAAGCAAATGTATTAGATGATTCTGCATATAGCAAATTTGCATACTATGCACAGTACACATACTATATACTACAGCAATAGTAGTGTGGTACTATTATGAATACAGCCAGAAACGCACATAAACCCCCTTGTCTTATGCCAAAAAATCAGTATGACATGCATGTAAATAACCTTGTTTAATTAGACGCTGTGAGAAAAGAAGAACAGAAAAAAGACAAAAAGGAAGAGGGGGATGGTGTCAGACAGAGTGTGTAAGCGTGCATGTGCACGGATCGGGGGGTGCAGGGGGTACGGCATGCATTCATGATCTGAGTCGCAGGTCTAATTGTGATTTCCCATAAGGGCCAACTATTAGTTTCCAGCTCATTAATTACCCTGTTGCTCGGGAATCATTAATAGTTAAACTTACCACAGTTTTTCTGATTGGATACATTTTTAACAACCACATTAAGGCCAAAAACACACACACAAAAAGATAAATCTCCCACCAAGTCGCTTAGGAATAATTTTCGGATGTTACGAGAGCTGTCAGCGGGATCGCTGTGGTACCACTTTGCCTCCCTCTCTCACCAGATCAATCAGATCACACACGTTGTGACAACCACACACACACAAACACTCACTGCTGTGACAAGGCCCATTAAAATCACTCCCAAGGCAGCTGTAGGATCGAGGGATTTCTTTTAATTGTTTTATTTTTTTTAAGATCTACTGTTCGTGAGATATTACGGCCTAACGAGCGCGCTCACGCTGGTCAAGTCGCGAACGCGTCTACAAACGCGTGCTCTTCGCATATGCTGTGTGTTTAACACGCTGCTGGATCCTCCAGCCATCCACCTGCCAACAACGTGGAGCATAAAAGAGGAATAATTAAGCATAAATAATTAACATGGGACCCAGCAGACAAAAGTGGAGTCTACTGCCCTGTGGCGGGGATCAGAGTCACTTCCGGGCAAAGACGCACTCTTCATTTATTTGCCATAATGATGATCTCGTCCGCTTGACTTTGTCTTGCTACAGTTTAATATTGAATCATTAGCACCATTTCTCTCTAAATTGTGTCCTCTGGCTCGATTATGCTGAGTTCGCTCTAGGTCTGGCTTTGGAAAAACAGGTCACATGGGTGGCAACACAAACTAACACCACTGCCTGTATAATTCACACATGAAATTTACATACACTGATTTCTTGTAGCAAATAAGCAACTGAAAGCTTGTGGCCAGTTTAAAGGCTTCTCTGCTGTGGTATAGATCAATTGAGACTTCAAAAACGTCTCTATTTTATTGTTTAAAGGTGAAGTGTGTAACTTTTTTGATGATAAAATACTTTATTTGTATATTTTGTCAGCTATTCCCTTGAAATGTATAAAGACTCTAGTGCTTTCAAAACAATCTGTTTGTTTGAGAATCCTGACCAGACCGACATAGCAACGGCTCAACCAATTGTGTGAGCTGGGGTAGAGCTATCTTTTTGTTCGACCAATGACTGAACTGTCGCAAAACAATGGCAGAATTGAAGAATGTGAATTGAAATTGGCTCAACGAACAAGAAGTTTAAATGTAATGACCTTATGAACTATCTATCTATCTATCTATCTATCTATACTCTAAAAAATGGTGGGTTGTTTCAACCCAAATTTGGGTCAAATATGGACAAACTTGGGTTTGTCCATATTTGACCCAAATTTGGGTTGAAACAACCCACCATTTTTTAGAGTGTATCGTTCTATCATTCTATCAAGCCGACATTCAAACTTTACTTTTCTAGATACAAATTGTAGTTAATAGTTATTTAAATTATTTTGAATTACAAATTATTTTGCTTCCTGATATTTATATTTGAATTCCAATTCTGCATCTCCTTATTAATACCTAAATTCAAATTCAGCTGGAATAAAGGAATTTAACGCGGTTTCTCAATTCAGTTTTGAATGACGTCATTACTTCTGCAATTCCATTTGGTGACACTAGGGGATTTTTAGAATTCTTTTGAATTCTAAAAATGACAATTCTGTGATTTTTCCCATGAATTGATACCCATCTCATTTTGTGTTTTGCCTTTTATAAGCTGTGAGGGCCGATCGAATGAGAGGAGGTCGCAACAAGTTTGGCCCCATGTATAAACGAGACCGGGCGCTCAAGCAACAGAAGAAAGCCTTGATCCGGGCCAATGGACTCAAGCTGGAGGCCATGACGCAAGTCATGCAAACCGTCCCAGCGGACCTCACCATTACCTCTGCCATTCAGAACATCCATTCGGCCTCCAAGGGGCTTCCACTGAGCCACCATCACCACCACCACCACCATCACCACCACCACAGCTCCTCCAGCGCAGGCCTGCCACCTGCAGACTTTGACCGCAGCCCCTTCGTCACCTCGCCGGTCAGCATGGCCATGCCGCCGCACGCTGGAGGACTGCAGGGCTACCAGGCATACGGCCACTTCCAGAGCCGCACCATCAAGTCAGAGTACCCCGACCCCTACACAAGCTCGCCGGAGTCCCTCATGGGCTATCCGTACGTAGAAGCCTACGCGGGCGGATCACCGCCCACCTTCCCTCACCTGGTGGTGGAGCTGCTCAAGTGCGAGCCGGACGAGCCCCAGGTGCAAGCGAAGATCCTAGCATACCTGCAGCAGGAGCAGGCCAGCCGAGGCAAGCACGAGAAACTCAACACTTTCGGCCTCATGTGCAAGATGGCCGACCAGACACTGTTCTCCATTGTAGAATGGGCCAGGAGCAGCATCTTCTTCCGGGAACTGAAGGTACATGACGCTTTCGTTAGTCTGAAAAGAAAGTAAAGTTTGATGTCAAGTGATCTAAAAGCATTTTACATAGCGTTGTGAATCAGCATGGATGTCTGTTGGCCTAAAATTCAGGATAAATCTTGGAAAATACCAGAATGAAGTTGTTCCACGAATAGTACTGCAGTTCAGTGACAATATGAGACTTAAGGACTGTTCACACCAAGAGCGATAACTATAACGATAACAATAACCATAAAGTTTTAATAATCGTCTTAATTCTATGAGAATAGCACAACTATTACAATAACGACACAGAGGAACGATATTGTTGGAATCACTTTCAGAACGTCCTTTTCAGCTGGTGAATGATTAAGAACACTGACAGCCAATCAGAATCATTTCTGCTTTAAAGAGCTTGAGCATTTAAAGCGGCAGACGACAAACCTGCAGCGTGTGCTTATAATAAACAGAACGTACGTTGGTTTGGATGCTAATATAGCTATAGCTAGCGTTTTTGGTGTGAACAGGCCTTTACTCATCAAGTACACTTACACCATGTCCTAACAGATGCGACGCCACAACACGCGACAAAAGGTTTCTTTTCCATGTTAATCAGAGTTTTTGTCCTAACCAGGCTCGATGGCGATACGCAACTATTCTATTTTAGAAACGGCTTCTTTTTCTGCGACGTTGCGGCTGGTACAACAACATACAAAGTATGACAATGATAATCTCAGGTACTGGTTATGTGCTTTATTTAATGTTAAAAGCTAATGTGTGTTTGAATATCTTTTTGCGTGACCGTTATAGCTATACTGAAAGCGACAATGGATAATTCAGATCTCAAAAATAAATTAAAGGATATTTAAGGTTCAAGTGTCAACTCAATGTGAACCAACAAGTGTATTTTATGACAAATACTTTCAGTCACTCGGTATGTATTTTTTAATAATGTTAAAATGGTGTAAAAGCTATTTATGAATTTGATTATGTACTTATCCATTGCAGTGGCGCTTGCAGAGAGACTCCGCCCACACGCTCCTCTGATTGGCTGTGATTTATGATTGATATTGTCACGTCACGTCTGGTTAGGACACAGTGTTAGAATATCATGGTTTTGATGAATCATACCTATAAAGCATTAATGTTTCTTAGCATACTCAACACTGCAGTACACTAGTTTAACTATTAATATGAATGAGACAAATGTTGCCCTTTGACTGGACAGCTAATTAGTTCATAGTTTTCCATAAATAATGGCAGAGTCTCAAGGCTATTTGTGAGGACTTTTTGGGATGGCCTGAAAAATGCATTGTGTATTTGTGTTAGTATTTCAAATGATGTATTGACACACAGTGATCTATAATTGACGGTTTACTACAGCAGCTGAAGAGGCCAGTCTGGTGTCATTCATTTTTTATTTTCGCTTGTTTTAACCTTTTTTCACATACATATCTGCCTGACAGAAATATTGATGGGATTGAGAAGACTGTAAGGGTTTTAGTAACTCGTGCATGTCTGCCTTCATGAAAAATTTTGGTCATGAGCATGCTGTATTTTACCCGCCCGTGGCATGTTTTGATATGCCACTGGGAAATCTGACAGCACCCAATTCAAATCATTCATTTTGTGCTCCCACAGCTACAGGCACCTTATTGTTTTCCTCTCATTACATTCAACAGCTCATGAGATGGACTAGAATGCATTTATACTGAGGATTGACCAGGTCTATATTTGAAATATAAAGTAAATTCTGACGTTGTTGCGATACTGTGAAAATAATTTACTAAAATACTCACATTCTGATTATTGGGGTGGACATCAACTTTAGATGTTTTGATATCAGGATATTCAGTCAAAGTAAAGTGCCACTGACGTCTTTATTAGCACCTCTTGGGGTTTTGGCTCAAAACATAATTATTAAACCAGCAGTTTGCATAAATTTTTTTTGAGTTATGACAACTTTGAGTGAATTTACGTTCAACCAACAAGCTACATTGAGTTAGCGGAACTTAATAATTTGTAGCATAAACACAAATTTTTAAGCTGATTACTCAAAAAAATTAAGTTGCTTCAACTACCAGAGTGGTAGCCCTGGAACCAATGAATCTTATCTATTTCAGTTCAAATAGCACATGCTAACATACTTATTTAACATGTATATTTAATGAACAAGTAAGATATCACTTGTCACTAGCATTAGCGCAGTTGTTGTTTATAGAGTCAATGTAGTGTTTAACTTAATGTATCTACTCTTCAGAACAATGGTAACCACAAAAACTTCAGCATTACAGAAACTCTTTTAAATGTCAAACATAACAGCATTAAACACTAACAGGTCTTTCCCTTCACTAAAAACAAATAAATTAACACTTAATTTCAACATTTATTCTCCTTATCCAGTCCTATGCAAAGCATGCTGGGAACTAGAAATCCACTGCCTAATTTCCGAAGTTATCAAGACAATTTCATTAGGTTACTACAACCTAATTTAAAAAAAAAAAAAAAAAAAGCAAATTAACGCAGAAATTGGAGTTTAAATTACAGACGATATTAAGTTGATGTAATGAACAACATTATTATGTCAACAGAACTCTACAAAATAATGTTTGCAAGTTAAAAGGTTAAATTAAAACAATAAATTAGAATTTTTAACTTGCAACCATGCATTTAAGTTGTAACCATGGTAACAGGTCCCCTGAACTATTTTTTAGAGTGTACATTTCAGAGAACATTAACATTTTTTCTTTTTTGTACACAGACAAAGCTGTTTGCATCCATCTTTAATTTTCTTTAAAATATTACAGATTTAGATATAAAACTTTCTGTCCACAGTTTTTTTCCAACATAATTAAATTATGCAGTTTTCATGCTTTTGTTATAAAGCTGAATGTTACGCTCTTCCCTATAGAGCTTTATTATCCATTCTCGTGCTCTTTAGCTCAAGTATTGTATTCCCACTTTAGCATGGATTAGCATTTGTGTGTAGCTAATTGCTGTCTGTATCATTTACCTTTAATTGTGTTTGCACTTCACCTTTCGCCACGGTGGAGTAGCTTCCCCTTGATGTTATGACTACTTTCTCGCCCTGGCTAATTGTTTTGCACAATAGATGTTAAAACAGACAAGGGCGTAGCTGTCGTATTTGACATTAGCAGTCGTAGTGTGGCGGTGAAGTTGTAATTAGCGCAGCTCTCATGTGCCCTCGCTAAATCATATGCTGGAGCGCTAACGGAAAAACCACAAACAAAAAAAGGTAGCACTAGAAAGTCTGAACCCACTCCTGACTCTAATTAGCGAACACTTGTACAGCTGTTGTTACCCACGGAGCTTTGTGATGCTGATGGAGGTTTATCCCACATAACGTTGTGGTTTTAACAAGCTTCATCTATCGAGAGCTCAAATAAAGCTGGAACATCAAGACAAGAGCTATATATTCAGATTTAATAGCATAGAAATGGAGTAAATGGAGGCTGTGAAGAGCCTATATTTCCTAGAATGTGAATTTAGTGAGTTGTGGATTTCTCCAAAGGTGCTACAAATCAACATGCAAATAATTGAAATCTACTATTTAAATTTCATAAGCATTAGCGATGCTATGCTAACAGTTTGGTATGTTTACACAGGAGCACCTGTGTAAACAATTACTGCTAGCATATGCTAACATGCTCATACCACAAACACACCCACACACCTGCTCATAGAAAGCTTAAATATGTATAGTACATTACCCAGCAACACCACAGACATCAATAAATGCTTTATCTACAAGATTAATAGATAAAAAACTGTTTGCGAATATTCTGTGAGCGAGCTAATGACAGAGCTGTGGTGGGTAGCATATACTGTAATCCTGTGTAACACAGGAAATACAAGTGGATATAAGGCTTGTCTGGGAGGGTGGTGAGTCGGCTATAAATATATCTACATTTACAGCCCTATTATTAGCCTCGTAAGAACAAAAGAATTTCTCTCGTAATAGAGCCCGGTGTGAAACGTCTGCCAAGTGTTTAAAGATTTAGTTTCCATAAGTTAGACTTCGGTAACAGCTCTCATAAATATTTGGTCATGATGGGATCTCTGAAGAGAACTCACTATTGTCTTCAGACACATGAAAAAAAAACATGAGAGGAACATTCCGATAGCCATTTCTCACACTTGGGCGACAGTGAAGCTGTAAAAATTAGGAAAAGAAGAAGAGGTGAAAAATTAGCTTAGCTAACAACCGACCACAGACATGACATATTTCGCAAACCTTTTTAACCTTTTTAACCCTGTGAAAGCCTGACATATGAAATAAATAATCAGAAAAAAAATCTATTTTTTTGAATTGGAACACTTTATTAAACCATATGAGTATCATATTTGATACATCAGACTTTTACCTCTTCTATAGTATGATATAGGAGTAAAAAAAAAACTCAATTTTATTCAGAAGACCAAATTGAGCAAAAATATGAAATTTGGTGCAATTGCTGATATTTATATAACCAGAAAGTAAGATGAAATTCTGATAGTTTTAATGTACATCAGTAAGATCTTACAGTTTAACAAACTACTTGAATAAAATACATATAAATATCAGTTGTCACTAATATGTCTTAGTTAGATGATATTTAAATGATTAGTTTTATTATCAAAGCTCTGTAGTTTTTATTGTTTATTGTTGTAAACCATAACATAACACTCAAAATAATGAATTGGTTTGAGTAGGGCAAACTTAAATTAAACAAATTAGTTCAATCAAATTAACTTTTATGAGTTTTTAGATTTTGAGTTTTTTTTCTTTTGAGTTCACAAAACTGACATTTTAAGTAATTTGAATTGTTTCATTGTTTTGAGTTTTGTGAACTAGTTTCTTTTAATTTAGACAAACTTAAATGTAACTGAAACTGGGCTGAGAGTAAATGCTAAAATTAAGTGTTATATACTGTTTTTTTTTTTTTTGTGCAAGATTAATGTTAAGTGGGAGATTTAGTAGTGTTTAATGTTTTGCTATACAAGTTTAGAAGAGTTTGTGTTATGTTGGGTTTTTGGGGGGTTACCATCATGGTGACGAGTGAGAAGCTTGGTTTGAGAACAGATATGTGTTAAATGTGCTATTTTGTTATGCTATGCTAATGGTATCAAAGCTTTGTGTCACCAAGTTAGCATTTACTGAATTAGCTAGTTAAAGCTAACCAAGTTTTCTCTACTAAAAATATTTAAGTTGAGATTACATGATAATTTTAAGTTAAGTGACTGAATTAGCTTACTCAAATATTTCAAGTTAAGAGCAATTAAAATGTCTGAGTACAAAATAAAAATATGCAAGTTCTGCTTACTTAAACTTTAAATTTCTTAACTTAAAATATTTTGATTTAACTGATTACCTCGAATTCTTTGAGTTTTGCCAACTTATTCAGGTTTACAGTGTATAATGCAATTCAAAACCTAAAGTATCATTTTTGATACATTTTAACATGATTTTTCTGGGGGGAAAAAATATACAAGAAAACCTAAGTTGTTTCAGTCCAGTAAGTGTTCATTTTGAAATATTACTAGCAATATACTAGTTATTCTTATGTTTACTTCATAAAAATCAGTGATTTCACACCAAAAAGACGTGCACCCTGACCTGAAGGTGCATGGACGTTTTTAGAATTGTATCAAAAGATAGATTACAATAAATTGTGTACAACAGGTTTTTCAGCGAAGATTTAAACAAAGTTAAAGATCATTTAAAGGCCTTAGAATTTTGAATACAGTTATAGGGTTAATGAGCAAATGGCTCACTAATAAAAACAATGTTGTACATAAGCTAACTAACTGTTCATTGTGTGTTATGAAAATGTGTTTGAAGGTGCGTGCCAGCAGCATCCCTGTTGTCTGGCTGGTTTGTCATGTAAGGGTGGGAGTCATGTTTAGGGGGGTGGGGGGGAAACAGATGCAAGCTTCCCAGTGTTTGCATTGACAATATGAGCTGGTATGAAGCCGGTGTGCGTGCTTGTCCTCCCCTGGCTCTGTCGTTAGCTGCCCGGCCCATAACGTGGAGAGTGATTCACATCCATAGAGAGATCACCCTTTCATTGTGGACGGCGGGCTATTGTTTGACGGATAGGATGCGTGCACTTAGCTTTTCCTCAGCACACAATGGCATTAAAACGCACAGATTCACCACAGGCTTAATCATTCTTGTGAGGATTCCGCGTAATACGTGCGTCTTACACAATGTACTCGGGAAAACTTAATCACCACTGATATTGTGGCATAAAGCGAGCCCAAATGTACTGCCTTAAATTTAGTCCTCTGAGCTGATAAAAGTCAACCGTGCAAAACTTACAATACCCTGACATGTGGCGCCAATATTTATTTTTATTCTTTCACGGCTGCTCGGGGACACTTCTCTCTCTCTCTCTCTCTCTCTCTCTCTCTCTCTCTCTCTCTACAGTGAATTGAATGACAATACCAGGCCTGCCATTAAGTAAAGCAGCACTGTATTAGGGCCTTGTTCTCCAAACTGCACCCAGCCGTGAGGCTCGTGCTTATTGAAAAAGCAGCTGTGAGGGGAGAGAGGACAGGAGATAGGGGACGTTCTCTCACTTTTAGTGTTATAGTGTCTAGATCACTGAAGCTATGTCCAACTGCACTGGGCTTTTTCTATATTTTTACAGTATATATACACTGTAAAAAAAAATTGCTGCCTTAATTTTTTTAAGTACAATCAAGTTGCATGTTTAAGTCATTTCAATTTAAATTACATTAAAATTACTTAGTTGAATCTTGTATAACTTGAAAGTTCAACTTAAAGTTGAAAATTGCTTAACTTATTTTGATGAGTTAAAGCAATGTAAAAACATAAGTTGTCATAACTTATTGATCATATACACAATACATTATATTATGTTACACAACATATTTGTATAATTTTATGAAATTATTTTAAGCTTCTAAACTTCATAGTAAAATGCATTTAAATATTTTTTCCCAGGTATTCCATGCTTTCAGAAAATTCCCATACTGTGTGTGTAGCACTTAATATATTCTGCTGAAATAATAAGAGTAGAAGACGATAATAATATGATTATACATTTGGATTTTTCACAATTTTCTTTGATTTATAAGTATTATTATACAGTGGCCTTAAGTTTTTGGACAATTAAGTCACTCTTAAAAAAGGTCTGAATTTCATTGTATTCGTATCAAAATATCCAACCAAGTGGCATCTGCAAACAGATGATTCTAAAACTTTTCTCTGAACAAACTTTTTTATTTTGTTTTTCAAGTTCATGCAGACCTTTTTTTGTGAATAGTTTTGCTTGAAAACTGTGTTTTCGCTCTTTTTATTTAAAATAAATGTTATTTTTTGTTATTCTACATTTATACGTTTTTTTTTTTTTAAAGAAATGAATACTTGTATTCAGCAAGTATGCATAAAATTGATCAAAAGTGACAGTAACGACATTTATAATGTTACAAAATATTGTTTTCTATTCATCAAAGAATCCTGAAAAAAATGCATCACAGTTTCCACATAAAGCAGCACAACTGTTTATAACATTGATAATCATAAGAAATGTTTCTTGAGCAGCAAATCAGCATATTAGAATGATTTCTGAAGGATCATGTGACACTTAAGAAGTTAAAATTGCAATATTAAAATAGAAAACCGTTATTTTAAATTGTAATAATATTATGTATTATGTATGTTAGAGACTTATACTATGATCACAAAAAAAACAGAGCAAGTGCCACTGCATATTAATATATTATGCTGTATTAATTTCATATTGTCTGCAAGAGGATTATTTTCACCCTCCATTAATATTTTTACACAGTGCAACCTTTTTTCTCATTCGTTTTCTTGTTTTGTTAATCTGCCAGTCTACATTTCAGAGGTTCAGGTCAGAGAATGTAATTTCCGTGGCCGTCGTATCTGCAGAAATTAATAAGGCGTTGCGGTCGCGATCTGTGAACTTGTGCGCGATTTATATCCCCCCATCCCAGCTTCATCTCCACATATACTACCCAGACCGGCCACGGCGTCTCCTGCCCTCCCCGTGACTCTCAGACGTCCTGAGGTCAAGCCAGCGAGTGTCCTGACAAACAGCCTCGGTCGCGAACGCCACGCCGGAGATTTGTAACCGTGTCCCTGGTCCGCCGGATTTGAATTATTCCGCTTTACATCGGCGTGTGGCGTTCGGGGTTATTGTCACGAGGGGGAGGGCATGGGACGCACGGGGGGGGGGGGCCCAAGGGCAGGGGTGCGTGGTGAAGGACAGGGGGGGAAACAGGTGGGAGGTTAATGGCCCCTGGACCGGATCCACCAGCCGCTCAGACTTGATATATGGGCTTTGGGCCTGGTGCAGGCGTAGGCTTTCAAAGATATATTATTTCATTTGAGAAGCAGCATTCTCGTCCCTGCATTTGTCCACTGATAGATGATATCCCGTGGCTGGGCAGCAGCCACAATTGGAGATAGCGTGTGAGTTTTCGTAAGGCTCGTTCTTGTACATATTTTCTCTCTCTCATATTCTCCTGTCTCTCCGCTCTGCGTCTGCGTTTATTTTTTCCTAAGCCTGCTATTTCAGTGGTAACAATATCTGTTTGATCAGAAGAGATGGGCAGCAGGAGGACATCCACAAAGGCCTTTTTTCATTCATAAATATTGCACAAATGGACAAAAACTTCATGTCTTGTCATGAATTCTGGAAGAATGTGGTGTTTTGGCACTTCATAAATATTGCAGCGGCGAAGTTCAAGTTTTAGCCCCCTGAAGATTCCAGAAAAATTAATAAAAACATGGACGTTCAAGGTGGATCACGGGTTGTTGGCGGAGAGAAGATGAACGTAAACATTTATTAATTTATACGCAGTCACGAATCATTACAAAGGTTATGATTACAAGCTCATTATTTGATTTCATCAGTCAGTTGTCTTGCACATTTGTCCGATTCACTTTGGCAGCCAAGAACCACTCATTTAGACAGGAAATCTTACAGACATTCAAAGCGGCCAAAAACCGTGACTATATTTTATATATTAAACTTTTTCTCCTTTTTTTTTAAAGTAGCGAAAATAGCATCCAAAAGTACTGATTATTTCTAATATATCTCAGAAAAAGAGCAAAAAATAGTGTTCCGCTCAAAGATACACTACCGCTCAAAATTTGTTTTTAAAGGAAATTAATACTTTTATTCAGCAAGGATGCATTAAATTGATCAAAAGTGACAGTAAGGACATTTATAATGTTACAAAAGATTTATATTTCAAATAAATGCTGTTCTTTTGAATGTTCTATTCATCAAATAATCCTGATAATCAATGTTTCTTGAGCAGCAAATCATCATATTAGAATGATTTCTGAAGGGTCATGTGACACTGAAGACTGGAGTAATGATGCTGAAAATTCAGCTTTGCATCACAGAAATAAATTACATTTAAAATATATTAAAATAGAAAACAGTTATTTTAAATTGTAATAATATTTCACAATATTTCTGGTATTACTATATATAGACAACTTCTTTCAAAAACATTTCAAAAATCGTATCGAGCCCAAACTTTTGAACAGTAGTTAACTTAGTCATAAAACAATAATATCAAGATTTTACATGACAAATCTCGCAATTCCAGTGACGAGTTCTTTCTCAGAAGTGCTCATTGTAGCAGCCTGGTACCTTGTAAACATGACTCCTGGTTCCTTGGGGACTGATAAATGTGCATCCTGACTCCCAGAAGTCAACCAATCAGAATCGGAGCTCTTAAAACAGCATCCACAGCTCTCTTTCATGGGGCATTGCATATAGTGCTTCCTATATGGCAGCTGAGGTCAGCTTCGCTTTTTCTTTCTCCCTGAAAAATGCGTCCTGCACCCTCAAGGCCTAACCGGGCAAAGGAAGGAAGTGCGTACACTTGTTAAAAGGAGAGATTTAGGGTTCGAACTCCCCTCAGGGCCTGTGGGAGACTCCTGGGAATGGTTTGGAGCAGTCTGAGAAAAGTCTGTTCATCCACTTGTTGCTTTGATGAGGGATAAAAGCCTGTCATGAACTTCTAGGTCCTGTCCAGGAGCTGATGGACTCGTACCGCTGCTTCCATTCCTTCTCCTGCACTCTGAAATAAGGGGAAAAAAGAAAGAAAAATATAGAAATATGTTTACTTTTCTTTATCTTCAGAGTGGCTTTGGTATTTGTAAGCACTTTGCACTCCAGAAAGGGACAAATGTTTGATATTATCTTGTGTCGATTAAGGTAAAAGCCTTTTTTATTGGCCTCACTGGATGCTTGTTAAAACCAGGATGTAGAGTGAAGCCCCAAAACACCCCAATCAGACCGAGCCGACAGCAGACAAACTGCTCCGAAGAGGCTGATTTAAGCTAACAAATCAACTCAATCAACATTTTCACTCCTTATGTACTAGTCGAAAAGTAAAAACGGCTGCGCATTTGCCCTCATAACTGCAAATAGTTGCTTTATACCAAAATAGCATCTTGTACAAGAACCTTAATATCAGCCTTGCATTTAAATGGCACGATATCAACATTCATGAGATGTTTCTTTAAAACATGCTTCGATTTATCTCTATTTATCATTGTACAGTAATTGGAAATGCCATAAAAAAAAAAAAAAAAAAAATAAAAAAAAATATATATATATATATAAAATTGTATTATATTATTATTATTAATAGAGATATATAAATATTTTATATTTAATTATATGATACTACTATATTGTTTAGTCTTAATGCTCTAGATGTAAATGTAGACAAGGTAAAAATAAATAAATAAATAAATAAATAAACACACACACACACACACACACACACATATATACATATATATGTGTGTGTGTGTTTATTTATTTATATATATATATATATATATATATATATATAAAGCAAAGTATAAATAAAGTAAAACAATAAAATATTTTGTATTACTTTTATGTTATACTGGCACAAAAATGTTTTTTGTGTTGAGATATGTGAAATATTTTAAATAATTATATTATTAATATTGATATATAAATTATTTTTAATATTTTATTATATTATGCAATTATATTGCTTAATCTAAATACTGTAGATGTAAATGTATATAAAGTAAACTAAATAAATAAATACACACAATAATAAATAATAAAAATATTATATATATATATATATATATATATAATAAAAATAATATATATGTATATGTATATGTATATATATGTTTGTTTTGCTATATATATATATATATATATATATATGCATAGCAAAACACAAATATATATATATATATATATATATATATAAAAAACAAAGTATAATTAAAATAAAACAACATATTTTGTATTACTTTTATGTTATACTGGCACAAAAATGTTTTCTTGTAGGTTTAATGGTATGTGAATATAACTCGTTCAATTGAAGTCCATGACGTGAAACTGCCATAATGGTTTAGCCTTTCCCCCTCTATAATTATTCTCTTCAGCCATGTATACCTCACACTTGTAAATTAAATTTGCACAGCAGCTGTAATTTTGCACCTGTTTTACGTAACGGGTTTGAAACGAATCCATAAAATGTAAGCACCAACTGAACGTGTAAACTTTTACGTGCACACTACAAAAGAGCATTTGTTTAATTCGCCCAGATCTGCTGTTGTCCCGTCCTTCGGTGTTTAATTAACTTGTCGTAATCAGCGCAGGCATGAGGTTTCTAGTGTCCGCTCTCAGCCTTACTCTGTCAGCAGTTGTCTACGACGTCTATTTTTGCTTCTTATTTACAGCTGTCTATTCCGGACACGCTGAAAGGTCCCAAAGACAATAGATAAGGACTGCAGTCAGAAAGACAGGGAGCGCGCAGGCTAGGCTTACACTTATATTTAACTGCACTGTGTGAATGGATTTGCTCCTGATGAACGGCATGTGCAATTCAGCTGGAGAACGTTATACGCAGCAAGAAATGTCCACCAAGGCGTCAAGAGAAAGACAAAGCCACCTGTTCATTAAACCGCCTTATATCTTTTATTTCTGCCTCACAATGTAGGTTCAGTCTGAGACGTTGGCATCAGCCGGCACTTTTAAATGTTTCCAAACACATTACATCCAATGTGCATAACAGAATGGTTTTCGTAATTACATTCTTTCTTCATCCTGATCCCCTGATGAAGATGAAAGGAAGGTTTCACTCTTTCTGAAGTACAGGAGAGGAAAAAATTTCAAATTCGCACCAGGCGAACACTCAAGTAACTGACGTGTTGACAGCGGTTTTAAAACTGAGCATTGCATTACAATGGTGCAATGCCAAAAATGGCAAATCGCACTATAGGGACGTAATAGTTAAGACAGTAATGCTTCTCTCAGATTGAGTGAGCAGGCATTTGAATTCTTTCTATACCTGTTTGCAAGGCTCAATAAAGGAGGGTGGTCTGCAGCTGCAAGTGTGAGACATTTTGGCACGAGACCCATCTGGTGTTATCCAATTCACTTTTTGTTAGGTTTAATACCAATATGTCACACCTTACAAAGTTTTTGGCTCAAAATCAAGTCATAATAATTCTATGATCAGAAAAAAGCTATATAAGTTATAGCTTAAGTTATATAAATATAACTAACATATACACTGTAAAAAATGATACGATCATATGATTATATGATATGAAGTTATGACAACATGTTTTTACATTGCTTAAACTCATCAAAATAAGTTAAGCAATTTTCAACTTCTTTCAAACAAGTATATAAGTTATACAAGATTAAACAATTTTTTTTAAGTCAGTTTAATGTAATTTAAGTTGAAATGACTTAAACATCCAAGTTGATTGTACTTAATAATTTAAGGCAGCAATTTTTTAGTTTGTGTGTGTGTGTGTATATATATGTAAGGAATAATTGACAACATTATTTTTCGAATAATTCAACGGCCCGGAGTCAATTATTATATACCACGATTACCACACCTCAAAAAATTGTTCATTTGATTTATTTCAAGACATTAGTCAGGTTTTGTCTTTAAAACGCTCTTGTGTGCAGGACTAATTTCTTACGCATCTAAACCCAAGCCACCGTTGCTAATTCCAAATCATCATTTTAGAGCTAGTAACGGAGGCTTGAGCCACTGATAGCAGAGAGAGAGAGAGAGAGAGAGAGAGAGAGAGAGAGAGAGAGAGAGAGAGAGAGAGAGAGAGAGAGAGAGAGAGAAAGAGCGAGCGTATGTGAATTACCTTTAATTACTTTTGCCGTGCGTTTCCCTGAAAATAATTGCACACCTTAGAACGTTCGTCAGCCAATCAGATTCAAGCATTCAACAGCCCCGTAGTATATATATATATATATACACACACAATTTTATTTTGTGAAAAAAGGGTAAAGGAAAATAAAATGGCAAAAGAAAATAAGTTATATATATATAATTAGTTTATATATATATATATATATATATAAATTTGAAACAAAATGCAATATATTGTTAATGCTTTAAGAATAAATAAAAATATAAATTATACATAAAATATTTCTAAACACAGTTTATTGAATAATTAGTTTAAAATAAAATAGACAAAATTGAAACAAAATCCAATATATATTGCTATAATGCTGTAAGAATAAATAAAAAATATAAATTATACATAAAATATTTCTAAAGATTTCTAAACATAAATATTTTCTAAACACAGTGTTTATTGAATATATAAGCTAATTAGTTTAAAATAAAATAAAAAACAAAATTGAAACAAAATTCAATATATATTGCTATAATGCTGTAAGAATAAATACAATTATATATTATATGTAAACACACTGGTAATTGAATACATTCATTTATATATTTGCTACGGATACATGGTGATGGAAAAAAATATGAGATGGGAGGAAAAAATATATTTCAACGTTTTTGCGTTCACTTGCAAAATTTTTCCATTCCCCAGAGAAGCTTTGTGTTCGCGTTTGCAAAACTTTTGTGTGCTTTGTGAGCGAACGCAAAGTTTCTCTGGGGGATGCAAACATTTTGAAAGAGAACACAAAAGCATTGACAAATAATTTTTCCTCCAATATCAGATTTTTTTTCCTTCACCATGTCCCTTTAGGGCCTCCATTATATATAATATATATATAAAATAAATGAATAAAAACATTTGAACAATACCACTTATGACTTAATTAATCCAACTGCATGCATTGATAGATAACTATTCGAAAAGCTAAAATAGGGTGTAAAATGAATGAAATGCCTGAATGTCAATTTACATTAAGAGATCAACTATTGTTTTCTGCCTCAATAAGAGCAGATGATGTGGAGGCAGAGACGCGGTACTAATGGCGATGCGTTAGTACGAGAACAGACAGACGCATAAAGCTACTCTGGGTAGGCGACTGCATCTCCCAGCTAAATAATACAGGAGCCCCGGCCTACCTGGACCCATTTCCCAACAGAGCCAATCAAGAGTCATTTCCTGTTGTCTGTCAGCGTGTCACACAAAACCCATAAATATTGACAGCCGTCGCCAATAAAGACACCCATAAATCCCAGAATTGAGGGGAAAATACGGCACGGGGGGAAATAAAATCAAATAAAAATACGGCGATCATTCTAAACGCGAGACACCATGTGTGAATATGTGTGTGCGCGCAGCGTGCAGATTGAGAAGCTCGATCGATTCCGGCTCGGCGTGGCATGCACAACTCATTGTGGATTTGGAGAGCATTATTTTCTCACTGGGTCATGAAAGGGGGGTTGGGGTAAAGTAGCGTAGTGTGTGGTACTTCAGAGACTGCATGTATATTAGGAGTCTAATGTTCAGCTGAATAATTGATCAGGGCTGCTGTGTTTTTTTGATAATTAGTTGATAGCTTCTTAGCTTTAAGCCCTCGGATCCATTGGAAGAGACTTGTTTTTTTTTAAATTCACTTGGTGAATTATTTGAAACAACTGCCCAGATGGACTTAAAGTGTACTGATAAGTCGCCTAAGGTTTGAAAAAGTGTTTTTGTTTTCTTTCGTTCTCATAACCTAATTTCATCCTTTCATTCTCTCTGGATTATGCTGTTGCTCAAGAGACTTATTAGAGTTTTGCAAAGCACGCAGACCAAAAAAAGGTTGTCGAGTTTTATTGAATATCACTTCATTAATGAAAGGCTGCCACTTTACTGCTCATGAATTTATCAAATTAATTAATCTTTAATCATAGCATCTAAAGGTAACAGAACACCCTGCAGGAAAGTACAGTAACGTATATATATATATATATATGCACTTTGCAGTTCTATATTAATTACTACAGCATTCTAGCCAAGTATGTGGCAGTATTGCTTTATATTGATGAAGACCAGACTGTAAGAACCTGTTTCGGTTTCATTCTGAAAAGATACACACCAAGCGTCCTTGAGGTTGAATGTGACTCCTGGCAGCTGAACAGAGCACAGCAGGTGCAGATTTCTTTCCTTTTCCCTTTATTTTTTAAAATCCCAGCAATAGTAGGGCCATTTATAGCCATACACCTGTATACAATCGTCCATTGCAAAGCCGATATCGACTGAGCACTAATTAGAATAAGCATTTATAGTCTCATTCATCTCGGTGATGTCCTGTGAAGTTTGATGTCCCACTAAACCCTGCTGAATGCCGACGTGTGTTGTTTTTATTGTGGGTCGACATGATGAGGGGCTCTGATCAAACTCTGGGTGTTTCACAGGTCAAGAGTCACACTCGGGAGAGTGTTAATGCGGTCACCGTGGGAACTGATCAATCTCTATTCCTCGTCGCGATCGATCACACACCCCTCCTCCAACCCCATCATCAGCCAGTCACTCCGTTGAGTTGCTCACTGTCCACTTGCTAGCCTTGGACGAGTCCCAAACCTGCTCACCTGCACACTAACACATGAATTATGGGCATCTGTTTATCCCCCCTCACAGAGACACTCAGCGTAAGAATACCATGAGGTCTTAGCTCAAATATAGCTACTACAAGGAATGCAAATGTTTTCCCAAAGATATTTTATGTCATCTCAATTTACATTGCTGTCAGGCATGTGGTGAAAGCCTACATAATCTATGCGTCCCATGGACACAACATCACTGGGACATTACATTACAGCATGGATAGTTTGGATTGCTGAGAGTTGATTTCAGCCTTTCTTTACACTGTCAACACTGTGAACCCTAACGCTCAAAATAATTAAATGGTTTGAGTAGAGCCAACTCAAATTAAACAAATTAGTTCAATCAAATGAACTTTTATGAGTATTTAGAACTTGAGTTCACAAAACTGACACATTTTAAGTAATCTGAATTGTTTTATTGTTTTGAGTTTTATGAACTTGTTTATTTTAATTTAGACTAACTTAAATTTAACTGAAACTGGGCTGGGAGAGTAAATGCTAAAATTAAGTGTTATATAATGTTTTTTTGTGCAAGATTAATGTTAAGTAGGAGATTTAGTAGTGGTTAATGTTTTGGTATGCTAGTTTAGAAGAGTTTCTGTTATGTTAGGCTGGGTTGAGTGGAGCATCAGCTTTGTTTGAGAACAGATAGATGTTAAATGTTTTATATTGCTGTCCTCATTCAGCAAGTGCTATGCTATGCTAATGCTATCAATTGTGTTACCAATTAGCAAGGTAGAATTTGCTAAATTAGTTAGTTAAAGCAAGCCAAGTTTCCACTACTAAAAATATTTAAGTTGATAATTTTAAGTTGAAAGAATTAGCTTACTCGAATATTTCAAGTTAAGAGCAATTAAAATGTATGAGTACAAGTTCTGCAAGTTCTGCTTACTTAAACTTTACATTTCTTGACTTTAAAAATTTGATGCAACTGATTACCTCAAATTTTGCCAACTTATTCAGGTTTACAGTGAACCTATGTAAACATTTTGAGTACTTTTTAATAATGTCACGGCTGTAAATTACACGTTTGAAAGCACAAAATAACAACTGCGATTAGCTATTTCGTATTTATATATCTATTCAATTTACTCACCCTGGTGTCGTTCCAAGCCTGTGCGATCTTTCTTCTGTTGAACACTAAATAAGACATTTTGAAGAATGCTGTTTTCCATAATGAAATCATTGTTTGGCCAGGGTCCAAAAAAGTGGTCCATACGGCTATAGTACTATATTACAAGTCGTATACAACGTACACATATGATAGCTTTTCTTGTGAGAAACACATCGAGAGTACATTTTTATTCACTAAAAATCTTGCCCCCTACCTTAACTTATGAGAAGCTAGGGATTTTTAGGCATTTTTACGTCCTTTGTTGACGATATGCTTTCATTTTATGGAAAAGAGCTGCTTTTTAAAACATAATCTTTTGTGTTTGTCAGTCATACAGAGTAAGGGTGAGTAAATTATGATCAAATTTTCATTTTTAGGTCAACTGTATCTTAAAAACACATCAGTTACTGGTATATGGTCAGTCATTTGTCCCGTCTATAGATCACATAAGTGAAACTGAGTTACAAAACTCCTGCAATGCTCTTTCACTGAGCTCTATCCCATATGAAGCAACATCGGACTCTAAAATAAGTCCTGAGAGAGAGCGAGATGCCAGGCAGCTCCCTCAGAGGAGTACGGGTATGAAGCAATGCGGCCGCAGCGGCTGGTGGCCACCTGCTCAAAGTCCCAGCATGCTTATCAGACCCCCTGGCAGCAAGAGAGCAAGAGAGCAAACAGAGGCCCTGCCATGACAAACAAGCTAGGAGATTTCCACAAGATCAGGGAAAAGCGAGGCCAAATAAACCAGGCCCTTCAGTCTAGAGCATCCAAAGCACGTCAGATCAGCTCCCACGGGACGGCTAAAGAGGACGCCAGAATGTGACACCTCAGCACAAATTGTTAGCACTTCCTCTGGGGATTCGGGGAAACTTAGATTATCTCCCATGAGAGTAACCGTACTATTGTAGGTTTTCAAATACTGTTAGTGTTGATAAAGAAATTAGGGAATCTGTTGGAATTAAATTTAGGCACATATCTTTTTTGATACGAACATGAATGATACCTTTAACTGTGCGGTTTGTTGTGGACAGACGTGATTGTACAGGGGTGTCCAAACTTGCCTCAACAGACCAGCCTGGATGTTTCTAGTATGCCTAGTAAAATCTTGATTAGCTGGTTCAGGGGTATATAATTGGGGTTGGAGCTAAACTCTGCGGGACAATGGCCTACCTGGGGCAGGGTTAAGGTGGTATCTTAATCTTATCGCTGGCAAAAAATCATAAATTGTCCATTGTCAATAGTGTAGAGATGTATGAAGCTCACACAGAAGTTACTTTCAAAACAAGCAGCTTTCTGTTGGTCAACATGGCGAATTCATGTGACCAACTCAGACATCCCACCCTGCAAAAACTCATTTCCGGGAGATGGAACAACACTCCCTTTCCCATTCAATAGTATTTGTGCGGCGAGCGTGAACATGATGTAGTTGAGTGTGACGAAAAAAGAGACGAGGGTCTCCACAAAATCCAAACGCAAGTGGTCACAGAAGACACTTTTGAAATGCGTGATACTACCAGGTGTAACGGTAATGCGTCTTGGCTGACCACTTGTGATTGGTTCACCTGAAAACGCATCTTAATACCAGGGGGAAACAGGCTTTCTCTCTAGCTCGCTCGATTTATGGGACATTGTATATAATTTGCAGCCACCAGGGAGCTTCTAGCAATATGCGGGAGACACCCGGACCAACTTTAAATGTACGAAATCTGCACAGGGAACTTTTTCGCTCTCACGCGGATTCCTGTTATTATGACTGGATTTCCATCGCAATATCATGGCAATTCGTACGTATTTTACGGGGTGGCTAATTCGCACAAATTCGTACAACCTCACTCGTACATTTTCGTATGATTTGTCTAGACCCCAGTGATGGGTAGGTTTAGCTGTGGGGTTAGGGGTGGTCCTTCCGAATTCGTAAGAATTAGCCACCTTGTAAAATAAGTACAAATTGCCGTGAGATGGGGTTGGGATTTCGCCTGTAGAATTTCACTGAGCAACATAAAATGTGACCTCAAATTTGGCAATCGGACTCACAATTTTCACCTGGCAGATTAAATGGAAGAAAAAGGATTTAGCCAAATCATATACAGTATACTAATGAAAAAAGTGGCTCTTTTGGCTTTTAGCAACACCCTAAAAAAACTTACGAAAATAACGATCTATTTTGTACCTTTTTGCATATATAAACTGCAATAACTGTATAAAAAGCTGTAAAAATTCACCAACAGAAGGGAAACATCCAACATCAACTAATATATGCCAGCCTGACAGAGGTGAAGTGTGTGTACCAGCATATGAACAGATGTCCACAGAAGACGACTCAAAGCTCACTTCCTGACGGCACAATTGAAGTGCGCTTCAAACCTCACCTGTAGTTTCCCGACTAGCCAACACTGATCCATATCCAAGAGGTCAAAAGATTTCAGATGGGATTTATTTTCTTTTTACCTCCTCATCTCTTTTTTTTTCTCCCATCCTCGTATTTATGCAAATGTGATTGCGGACCGCGTACTTGCAGCCTGCCTTTAGTTGTAAATAAATCATTCGTCTCATTTTGTTCATTAATGGGCACTCAAGGAGATTCTATTAATCTGTTCATAAGGGCACTTCAAAAACAACAAAAAAAATACTTATTAAAAGCAGTTCCAGCTGCGTAAGCTCGTTACTCTCGCCTTAACAATGCTTGTGGCACTCTACCAAAACCATGTGGGATAAGAAAAAAAGCTCATATTTGGCAATTTGGACTCTATTCTATTATCACCGGTCAACCCTTTCAGGCAGTGATGAATAAATATTACTTTTGGATATGCAACAAGACATATTTGCACATCATTTACATTAAAAATGAACCAAAAAATGGCTGGAATTCTTTGCACATAATTACTTTACATTCATTTGGAAATTTTCTGTAATGCTGCTGAGGGTCTAAGGGTCTTCTTCAGGAGCATTGCGGGGGGCTCAGCAATTGATCGCTACATTGATCTAGCAATGCCTGAATGACCGTAAAGGAATTAAATTGGTTTCTTGGAGGATATGCATTTTTTATCATAAGAGAGAAAGTAAAAGCTCTGATTTAAAAAAATTGGAAGTGCAGCACATGACGCACACAGTTTTAGGTGTTTTTAGATGAGCACACCTTTTGTATCTGAAGTATGCAAGAAGATTTTGTGAATTGTGAGATTTCAGTGTAGGTCAACAGATTTGATGTTTAATTGCTTCTTATTCAGTCAGTCAAACAAAAGCTGTCTGAGATTCCTAATTTAATGCCTCTAGACTGAAATCAATGAGTGTGTTTTTATTTGGCTGATCTCCAAGTATTTTTCCAGCACCTTACAGGACCTGCTCATCTAGATAAACATTAACACCAGACTCTTATTTTTAGCATGTCATGATTATACAGATGAATTTACTATCTGTGAGTTTGCAGTGAGTATTGAGTTTATTCCTGTGATCCATGGTGGGAAAAAATATTGTTACGCTTTCTTTTAAGGTGTCATTGTTACAGTGCAATTATACTGAGTAATATTAAGTAACAGCATGTACTTGCTATAGGGTTAGGATTAGGTTTGGTTTAGGGTTAGTTGCATGTAATTATGCATAAGTTATTACTATGGTAAGTACATGTAACATATGTAACAAAGACACTGTAAAATAAAGTGTTACCAAAAATGCTAATCACAAAAGAGTTACGACAGTGTAAAACATTAAAGTACAGCTTATTTTGCCAATGTTGCTGGTGTATTTGGTGGTATACATATTATGATTTTAAAACACAGTGGCCTTGTTCATTAAACTTGAGTAGAATGTATTTCTGCGTAAGCTGTTTGTAAAAAAAATGCACTTTCATGAATAATAAACCTGTCTTACATATTTGATAGATACTATATATTTAAACAATGAAAATGCTATTTTCTTTGTAAATTGTTTATAAAACCACTGCTTTATAAACTGACAAATTCAATTCAGAAATAGTTTCAATAATACGTAAAAATATTAAAAGTAGTTTACAAACAATTTACACAAAATTAGGTCCATTAATGCAAACTTTAGTACGTATTTGATAGCAATTGTATATTGTAACAAAGGTGCTAAATTGTCCGTAAATTGTCAAATTCGATTAGGAATCATGTTAATAATTAAAAAAATAATAAACAAAAGTTGTTTTACAAACAGTTTACAAATAAATTCATTCTGCTCGTGTTTCATAAATGAGGCGCAATGAACGCAAACTTTCATACGTATTTGGTAGGTTTTGTATATTGTAACACAATACTATAAAAAAAAGTTGCTGCCTTAAATATTTAAGTACAATCAACTTGGATGTTTAAGTCATTTCAAATTAAATTACATTAAACTGACTTAAAAAATTAGTTGAATCATGTATAAATTATAAAAAATTGCTTAACTTTTTTTGATGAGTTTTTAGTAAATTGTTTGTAGAAACATTCCCTGTTAAATTGTTACATTCAAGATTCGTCTTAAGAATAGTAAAAAATAAAAAAATAGAAATTTGTTCTGCTCGTGTGTCATGAAAAAGGCCTAATAAACACAAACCTTTGTACATATTTAAGATGCAACTGTGTAAAGTGTTAGTAAAAAATTAATTTGTAGAGGTCGACTGATTTTACCGATAACTACAACTGGAACAATCGGTTATTGGTGCAGATTAATTGGCAAAACCGATCAATCGGTCGACCTCTATTCAACATTAGATTTAAAAAATAATAATTAAAGATAGTAGAAATACTTTTACAAAGGATTTACACAGAAAAACTTTAACATTTGATAGTCATTGTATATTAAACCTACAAAGTCACTAGCTCCAGTGTTAAAGGACATAGCTTGCCTGTTGTAAGTGCACATCAGAGCCGCGTTACACATAGCTGTGACAGTGCAAAGGGAAGCGAGCTGACATGGAAACAGCGGTGTCAGACGCACTTTAAAAGGTCAGAGATGCCTTCTCTGCCCATCTGACGTGTGTCTGGCAGCGGCCCCGGTCTGCTGTGTCTTCCCCTGCTTTGACTCGTGGCAGCCTCGTCCCTGTTTGATGACCCAAATGCGCCGGGCAAAAGAGGCTCATGTGGTGACAAGGCCTTTGATGAGAACGCCTGTCAAAAAAAAGACCAAATGACAGGTTTCTTTGTAGAACGGGCATGTTTGACTTGTACGACGTGTTAACAATTTGCAATTTGCAACTTGGGCTTAAACATCAGTCCTAGTATTTGAACCTGGAGAATTTAATTCATATAGTATTTGATTGTACTGCAAATCAATTGATATAAGTGCAGTGATATCAAACAAGAAGAGATTTGACTGGTTTTCTGAGGCTTATGCTTTGCTGGATTTGGAAATACATTCTTTAAATGGATTTGTTATGACTATGAGAGCAGCACAAACAAGAATCACGAGCAGTCAAAACAACCCGAAACAGATATCGATGGAGTCTCCCAAGGCAGTAGAGGCATTTCAGTCACGTTATCACTGCCTTGAGAAACCGCAAGTATTATTTTCACGACCTTAGCCGACTCGCTGTCCTCACGGGACTTCATAATCATTAAGTTTCATTACATTTCTGTTTTTTCATGACCCTTGTCAGGAGTGAATTGAGAATCAAAACCATTTCATATAGTTCTTCGACTGTCTGAAGAATAGTCGGACTGGGACTCATTTTCAGTACTTTTCCTCATTCTTGCCAACATCAGAATCAAAGAGCTCTTTTCACCTCTGTGTTTAATAATTGACCGAGGGAGCCATGAGAACCAAGCAGGGTGACAATGAATGCGTTGTTGGAGCCGTTCACCGCCCATCCAGGAGCATCTCAACGTATGTGCTCCTAACTGTGCTACGCTGAACATGCTACTTAATCATGAGGGATAGATGAAGCCGTGTCGCTTGACAAACAGATTAATTAACAGCGGTGGAAAACTGTGACATTCGGCGAAGTTCACACGAGTATGACCTCTTGTGACCTAAAGACCAATATTGATTTCATACTGGTTGTCGGAACTACAAACGGCGGCAAATGACAAATGTACAAAGTGTCTGACTGAACAACAACTTTTGTGACTTAAAAACAACATGAAACAGCATTTGCAACCCATTTTAATTCCATAGTGTGGCATATTTCCAATTATATTAAATGAGAAATTGTAACATTTGAGATTATTGGATCATGAAAAGTTTCTATATGACATCGTTGTTGGGGCGAAGTTAAAAAAATAAGAGGGCTTGATGACATCAGCCGAATAGGGAAGTTATGCTCTGATTAAGTGTTCATTATGTGACTGGGATAAAATATTGATTCAGATTAGGACAGTTGCTACAGGACAAACATGATTTACACAAAAAGGTTTAAAGAATGTAACATTTCCACCCCCGGTTTCACAGACAAGGCTTAAGATAGTAACAGACTAAAATGCCTGTTTGAGCTGTTTTAACTGAAAGCAACTTGCACTGGCATATCTTAAAATATATCAGTGCCATTGTTTTGTCTCACGATGCACATTAGTAATGTTTTTGTTCTAAGGCACGTTTATAAAAGCTACTTATGTCCTACTTATTGAACTAATCCTGGATTAATCTTAGCCCTGTCTGTGAAACCAGGCCTCAAAGTTATAAAGTTAAAGGGTTAGTTCACCCAAAAATGAAAATTATCCCATGATTAACTCACCCTTAAGCCATCCTAGGTGTATATGACTTTATTCTTTCAGCCAAACACAATCGGAGTTATATTAAAAAAATATCCTGGCTCTTCCAGGCTTTATAATGGGAGTGAATGGTCACTTGGATTTTGAAGCCCAAAAAAGTGCATCCGTTCATCATAAAAGTAATCCATACGACTCCAGGGGGTTAATAAATGCCTTGTGAAGCAAAGCGATGCATTTGTGTAAGAAAAATATCCATAATTACAACTTTATAAACTATAATCACTGGCTTGATTACAGTTTATAAAGTTTTAATTATGGACATTTTTCTTACAAAAGCGCATCGCTTTGCTTCAGAAGGCCTTTATTAACCACCTGGATTTGTATGGATTACTTTTATGATGGAGGGATGCACTTCACTCCCATTATAAAGCTTGGAAGAGCCATTATATTTTTAATATAACTCCGATTGTGTTCGTCTGAAAGAAGAAAGTCATAAACACCTAGGATGGCTTAAGGGTGAGTTAATCATGGGATCATTTTCATTTTTGGGTGAACTATCCCTTTAAGTCAAGGTTAAGTTCAAAACTTTGAAGTGTTTTAAACATGTTCACCTACTTTACCCAAATTACTACTTCTAGCTGAACGGTAAAAAATATCTACACATTCTTACACATTTGTTGGTCTCTCCTCAGGTTGACGACCAAATGAAGCTTCTCCAGAACTGTTGGAGTGAACTCCTCATCCTGGACCACGTTTTCCGGCAGGTGATGCACGCCAAAGAGGGCTCCATCCTCCTGGTCACGGGGCAACAGGTGAGTGTCCACTCCAGTCTCCATTCCTCCCCGTAGATCTCATCAGGCCTTTTTGCCAGTGTGGATCAACATCCTTTAAAGTGCTATCGACTGCTCCAGCCACTCCATTAAAAATAGATTACGCTTAGGTATAAACTAATGTGGCCAGAATAATCAATTGTAGACTTCTTATCAAGTGTGTGGTGAACGAATAAATAAAATGGTTGGTTAAGCATGCACGAGTCATCGTAGTGAAGAAGGGATGAGAGACACAGAGAGGAGGGAAAGCAGCAGAAGATATGTATGATTTACCTCAGTCGTCTCCGAGGAACATCGCTGGACGGACGCCTCAGGCTCAGCTGAAGTTTTCTGCACACGAGGACCTTTAATTCTGTCTCCGGCTCCAGCACATGCACATACACTTCCAGAAGATGTTTAAACTGCTTATAAATAAATATGCTTCTGTCCGCCTGTCAGTAAGGCATGAGTTTAATTTTTAATTCTATGTTTTTCATCCTCCCTCTCCTGCTCAACAAAGTGATTTCCAACAGTAGTGACAGCTCAAACACAGGGACTCATGAACTGCAGAACTTTTCCAAACAGTTTTTGGCTTATCGGAAGGCTGTCTTTTGAAACAGAAGTGAATTATAGGTGATAACTGATATGATAAAGATATGGAGAGATCATCTAAGGACAAGACCAAAGTTCAAGAACTAATACCTGTGACTTTTCATAGCCGTGGCCTAGTGGTTAATACACATGCTCTGGTAAATTTTACAGTGAACAATGCGAGTTCAAATCCAGCTCCTGACATGATTTCCATTAAGTCAACTATAAGAAAGAAAAAACGCAAATTAGACAACTGTCAAAAATTAGAAGTTGAGTCAATTCGTGAACAAATTGAGACTTGCAAAAGTCTCCTGTCTCTCAGGTGTTTCTTCTGAGAAAAATACTCTGGTAATCTCAAGTAAAATCCCAAAACAGATCTCAACAATGTCTCACACGTGCTCGGATTTACAGTAAGACGCCAAAGTTTGAAATTAGAAGATCTCAATATAAACTCAAGCATAGTATTATCAAAAGTACCGACCGCGATACCAAGTCGGTACTGAAATTTTAAAAATGTGACACTTTGAGCGTTGTTGAGCTGGAATCGTAGACACCTCTGACTGGCAATTGTGCTCACGCGCTCATCGGATGTGTCTGTGATTGGCTACAATGATCAACACACGGGAGCATTTGAAAGCACACGGAAGTGTTTGAAAGTGTTTTGAAAGCGGGAGTGGGAGTGTTTGAAAGCACAAGCAGGCGTCGACCAGCGGACCAGTAGGCTGATAGGCGCCTGCATTCAAACACTCCCGTGTGTATCTGTGTAAGCGCTCTGTGAAAAGCGTCATTGATGTATATTTACAACTTAGCGCTGGTCATTGTAGCCAATCACAGACATATTTGACGAGCGTGTGAGCACAATGGGCAATCAGAGGTGTTTACGATTCCGCTCAACAGCACTCAAAGCGTCACATTTTTTTAAATTTCAGTACCGACTTGGTATCGCGGTCGGTACTTTTGACAACACTACTCAAGCATTTCTCATCAAATTCTCCTAAAATCAAACTATATGCTATTATGGATGCACAATATATCGGCCACATGTTCATTTTTAATGTTATCGTTATCGGTCCGATAACAAAATTATTATATTAAAGCCGATAAATAATAGATTATTTCCTTCAGCTAAGATACTTCAGATGCACACTGTTTGCCATGACAGTTTTGAATTGCTTGAAATATGATTGGAATCACTTCAAAAAAGGAAAATACAGTACAAGCACAAGTCTGTCATGTAGGCTGCATAAAATTATAATGAGAACATTATAATCGTGTGCTTGGGACAGCTTTTAATGGTGAGAGTTTGTTTTTGTAATCACGTTCTCAAAAAATATATAACAAATTGGATTTAGATTTATCGGCTAATATATCGGTTATCGGCTTTCAAATATAAAGAATTATCGGTTATCGGTATCGGCCAAAATGTTCATATCGGTGCATTCCTATATGCTATCTATATTAATTTTATAGCTCTATACTTTTTCTGTCAGCAGTGGTCTCATTTATGTCTACTTTTATCTCTCTCAGTGAACTTTAGGAGAAATATCTGAGACAAAGTTGACATTTAAAAGAGCACAAACCAGTTTTTGGTGCAGACTCAAGTCTATTTGAGGACAGAATTTGATTCGTTTGGTTGGTGTGAATGTGGTTTCCAGCCTCCTGAGCCATGAAAGAGCAAACTTTGAGCAATACAATCTGAGCAAGTATGTGAGGTGCCACATCTGGAGATCTTTGAGAGCTCACCGCGCTCGCTATCTTTGATTTGTCTGGACTGCGAGTGCTCTGCGTAGCGTCTCTCTGTGTTTGATTAGTGAGGTCTGACGGAGGGTTGGGGGCAGGGTGGAGGACCTTGTTTGCATATTTTGCCTAATGAACAGCTGGTGCTGAAAAAAGCCTTTGGGGAGAGAGAAGGCAAAGACTCAAACAGTTCATTACTTCCTATTATTCCAGATCAGACTACTGACAGCCCGGCCACACAACACACTCGCGCATGAACACAGGCTGGATTTATGCATAACAAGCTAACGCTCTGCCAGTAGTTAAAGGAATATTGTAATTTAGTGGAATATAACTTCAGACGGTCTTTCAGTGTCATGGCTATTAGTAGAAATAAATTAATAGATGCATACATTTGCATTTTTTTGGCTACTTGCTAAGCGGATGGCCATAAGATATATGTATGTGTATATATATATATATATATATAATTAATTATATTAATAATAATGCTTAATAATATATAATTTTTTATAGAGTCATTTTACATGGACTATAATGTATTCCTCAGGATTTAAATATAAAAAACAAAATATATGCATACATAAAAATGTAGTTACTCCGCAACACTGTCAGTGACTGTCAACTGAGCTGCCCAGTGTCTGTCGTCTTGTTTGAGGACATTTGTGTCATTGTTACTCCCTAGTCTTGATATGGCAGCAAAGCACTGTGTGGGAACAGTCCTGAAATGCTGCGACACATGACACTACATTGGCGACTTTCCAATATGTCACAGAGCTACATCTCCCCCTCCACTCCTTGTGCTGTATCTGTCTCTGACTCTCGCACTGAAGGTCCCAGACCCAAATCATCATAATCATATTCATACAGTGCTCAGTATTTTCAGCATTCACTGATATTTACAATGTCTGAATGAATTAGAGAATATTACTACAAACTGCTTGCCAAGTGTTGCTCAGTCGTGTCAGTCCTCACTTAATGGAACAAAAACTGTTTAAATCACACAAATTTTACTGATTCATAGTCTGTATTTTAAAAATATTTATATTATTATTAAGATATGTATAACTTTCAAAAATGTATTTATATTTGCATTAATGTTTCTGTTGAATATTTTCAGTTTACTATTATTTGTATTATTTTTAAATGTAAATTTTTGATCCAATCCCACTATTTTTTTTTCTGGTTACTAACGCTTGGGGCACTTGGTCAAATCCCAGTTAATTGACAACTTCAGTAGCTTCATATGGGCTTCGAAGAGACCCACGAAAAACCGCCAGTGAGAAATGCGCAATTCTCCAGCCAGGAGAAAATTCCACTCATCATATTTACACAATAAATAAATTCCAAACCGCCCGCGTTTTTAATTGCAAATACAGCTCAGAGGGAGCTCTCCTTACGCTTAGGAGGCCCGTAGTCTACCTTCTTCCAGAAACCCTGGCGCAGTCAATTATGGTAATGAATTGTCAATAAATATAAAAATTTAATATGGCCTGCTTACAGTGAGTGGCAGCTAAGGACTTGCCTCCAAGACAAATTTGCTGCTGCTGCAGATATTAAGTGCACCTGAAAGGGGAGGAGAGGGCCACGGGGGTCCCGCGCAGGGTTCGGCCCGGTAGCCTGGGGGACCTCCAGGGGCCCCCCGCTCACTCACGCCTCGCCAACCCCCACCGCCCTCGTCTGGTGCGGGGCGCTTAGGTCCGAGGGTCTGGGCACCAGGGATGGAGAAACGTGCAGCACTTCCCCGTTCGGTTTGATGCTGATTATCATTCAGACCTCGGCCCAGCACACTGTCCCTGCTGTGCGGAGAGGAGCCTGGGAAGGAAAGAAAGCGAGAGAGGCGTATGAAACATAGAGCTGCCAGAGATGGTTACATGCTTACTTCAGCCAGCGCTAAAAAACACGGACTCGCAAGGTGGTGCCAAGTGCCGTCTGGCTCCAGCTTGATTGAACTTTTAAACTAAAAGGACTTTGATTCAAGAAATAGAATTTTTGATGAACAAGGAATAAGGCTGAAACTTTCCCAACAACACTTTGTCATAAAATATGCACTGTGAGTCTCCAAACAAATATGAGCTCATCTTCTCGAAAAATACACTTAGGAATCGATAGCATTTCCATTTATGATCCATTTCCCTAAAGTTCTAAATAAGTAAAAAAAAGCCCCTTTCACACATAGCGTTGATCCCAGAAAATTGCTAGAGTGCCTTCTGTGTGAACACAAACACGTCCCGGGATCGATCCCGGGATAGGGACCTAGTAACATTGCCGGGATCAGTCCCGGAACGCGCCCCGTGTGAACCAAAGGCAGGACCAATGCCGTAAGGGGTGTGTCGTAGTGATGACCCTGAAGCTGAGATCGTTCACCAGCGCAGTGAAACGGTAGAGGATGCACTAGTTTATGATTGAATCAGACAAAAAAATGGGCTGTCTGTTTTTCCAAACAATGGAAGACGGGAAGAATGTTCTAAAAACATGTTGGAAAACAATCTTTCTTTCAATGTCACAGACCGTGATGACGTGTTCCCACAGTACGCTGTGTTTTCCTACCTTGGCATTAAATGACAGCTGAGGGAGTGAAGGCAAATTTGACATCTTTCTCTCTTCTGATCACCGTAATCAATCTTTCTATTTTTTTTCCTTATTTGGAAAGTCATAGAAACAGCACCGTGGCTTGAAACACAAAAATCATATTTGTTGTAGTTTCCGTTCACCATTATACAAATTTACCAAAGTAACCCTGGACTTTCGACTTTCGAGAACCCTGGTAATGTGAAAAGGGTCCATCTTCAAATTACTTTTGCAATTATATTCATTGTAGTATGTGTCTGTACCTGAGATGTTTCAAACCTTCAGAGATCTGCCATGTTGCTTGTGGTAATACCTCTATTGTTTGTTGCCCCTTCTCTTCAGGTGGATTACGCCCTAATTGCCTCCCAAGCCGGTGCCACACTCAACAACCTCCTGAGTCACGCGCAGGAGCTGGTGAGCAAACTGCGATCCCTCCAGCTGGACCAGAGGGAGTTTGTCTGCCTCAAGTTCCTGGTGTTGTTCAGCTTGGGTGAGTACAGAGAAAGGGATGGAGGGGTGGAGAGAAGCGGGCTATGGCCTCTGTGCATTGTCCAAATCTCACTTGTTTGCTCCCAAGGTTCTTTAGGGACCTTGAGATAAGCCAAAAGACCATATTCACTCCCCCCTGTATGATAAGGCCATCATTATGAATGCCACCTTCTGCAGCTGACTTTGCTTTACCATTGATGCCAGACTAGTCAGGTCTATCTAAAACTGTTATTCTCTGAAAATCATGTTGCTCAGAAATCGTATTCGCTCTTCAATGCATTACATCGCTCTTTATACAATACTTCACTAGTTATGCTTTCATCTAAGGTGCAGATTTAATTTATGCAGAAAAATCAGCATATTGCTAAAACAATCTACAACTAAAGCATTATTTCAATGTATTCAAAAGAAAAATTCATTTTCTAGGGAAAATTGGGATAAAATAGAAATGGAAAGTTGATTGTACTATCTAATATTTCTTATCAATCCATCCGTCCGTCCATACATCCATCCATCCATCCGTCCATCCATCCATCCATCCATCCATCCATCCATCCATCCATCCATCCATCCATCCATCCATCTATCTATCTATCTATCTATCTATCTATCTATCTATCTATCTATCTATCTATCTATCTATCTGTCTGTCTGTAGAAAATAGAAATGGAAATCAAAGCCAATAAACTGTGGTTTAGAGAGCACAAACAAAAAAAACAATTTCCAATTTTTGGGAATTTCCAAATATCCAAAATCAAAATTTTGAGATGACTTTTTGATAATTTTTTTGGGGTGAATTTATTCGTATAGTGTGTTTCTAGCATACTTTGTGCATGTCAAATGAATACATTTGAATCGTCGTGTTTCCATCCAGCAATTTTTATGCAATATCCTAAAATTTGCATAAAATATGTGAATGAAAACCTGGCTAATGACTGTTAATGACAAGAAAATCAATGATGTTTGATGTCAGTGGTCTTATTTGGTCATATTTGAATCATGACAGAATTTTAATTTTTGGGTTAATTAATTATTATTATTAATGATTAATAAAATACATTTAAATAAAAATCTGATTTAAAATAAAAATAGCTTACTGCACAAATTCTAGTTATACTTACAATTTAGAAACTTACAAAACCAAGGCCACAATTTCACTCTATTGGAGTTAAGAAAATCAGGAAGTCATTTGCTCCAGAGATGTGCATGCTGAGTCCATCTTGCTTTTAAAACCGTCAGTAACCTCCAAAGCTTCGCTTCTGTTAGCTTGCTAGCTTTACATGGAAGTGATCTTGTTCCATGTTCCATGGCTTACAGGTCAAGGCAACTCTTGCAGCCAATTCACAAAAGACACAGGTCTACACCATGAAAGACCAACATGAAAAAACAGAACCGGGTGTCTGTTTGGCCCCGTAAGAACATGGAATATTAATGCCAACCATCCGCTTCAACATCACATCAGTCGCGACCGTACCGTCCTGTGGTTCCGGAAAAGAGAATACGATGTGCAAAGTGCGCGTGTACTTTGAACTCTAGCTGTTCTGTTTGCTGCGTCCCTGAATGACCTGAAACCATGAAGCCAGGCGTAAGCATCTACGCCAGCTCCCCCGCCACACCTAGAGAAGGTTCCTCACATCTTACCTAAACCAAAGAGCAGCGCAGAGAACACATCAAACTCCAGACCTCTCAGCCTTGCTGTGTTTATGTTGATCAGGTTAGCGCAGCTGAGTTTTTTTTGGTTGTGGTTTGGGGGGAATCTGGAGTGTTGGTGTAAATAATTTGGCGGAAACATCATCCATAATAAAACTCTCACCTGAGGGGAGTGTATCGCCCCGGGCACTGCCCCGTGCTAGCAGCTAGCCCCACCCATGCTGTGTGCCAGGCCCTGAGAGATTAAGAGACTAAGAGAACTAAGCCTAGAGATCAAAGATGGCTCCGATTAATAGTATCCTGTGGGTGAGGGGTGGTGGGGGCTCTATGTACAGACAAGTGCATGGATGAGAGAAACACTTTGCCAGTTGCTATTGAGAAGCCAGTCAGAGGTTAATTAAATGAAGCATGAAAATCCCATGGTGCCTTATGAAAACTACTGGAATTATGGGAACTTATCTTCTCTCTGTCTCGGCCCACTGCTTATTCTTCAACCCTTTATAAGCGGAGAACATGTTTCCTATGGAAAATGTGGATTTTTGCACCATATCTAGTAAACATACGTCATCAAGGTGTCTAAACACTCCTCCAATGTTTCTACAACGTTCTTTGTTAAACATACACTGTAAAAAAGTATATGATCAATAAGTTATGACAACATATGTTTTTAAATTGCTTTAACTATTTTTGCTATTAACAATTTTCAAGGTATACAAGATTCAACTCATTTTTTTAAGTCAGTTTAGTGTAATTTAAGTTGAAATGACAAACATCCAAGTTGATTGTACTATCTAATATTTCTTATCTATCTATCCATCCGTCCGTCCATCCATCCGTCCATACATCCATCCATCCGTCCATCCGTCCATCCATCCATCCATCTATCTATCTATCTATCTATCTATCTATCTATCTATCTATCTATCTATCTATCTATCTATCTATCTATCTGTCTGTCTGTCTATCTATCTGTCTGTGTCTGTCTGTCTATCTAATAAATCAGTAAATGAGATCGCACCTTGCTTTGCCATGACAGTTACAGTATAAAATGTATGAAAATACATGCTATTTGCAAATTTTAAAAATAAATATTATTTAAAAAATTTAAAAATAAATATTAAATAAATGCATGTAAAAATTATTCATTTAAAATGAGAAATGTTATATTTAAATTCATGCAAAATATATTTTTATAAACTTTTGTGTTCAGGCCAGTGTGGCAGCTCTTAACGTGAAACTACAATTTCACAGCAAACATCCTTTTTTTTTTAAAATAAAGCTCAAAACAGAATCAGCTGTTAAGCCCAAGGCCACACACACAAGGTCAACAATTAGAGGCCTCCATGACATCAAAACATCAAATCCACTGGATCAGCTCTCTTACACTCGTTAAATGTAGTGTCTCTTTATTGCATTTACAAATGAAGCCTGTTAACGGAAATCAAAATCGCATTTACTCACGCCGTTCCACTCCCCACTGCTCTAAGTTAGTGTCTGTTCGCTCTCAGCACGGCCAAACCATCGCAATTTGTCACTGTCGGGGGAGCCCAGGGGGGCTCTTTGTAAAGCTAAGTGTCAATAAAGAGGAGGAGAGACATGAGTTGACCTGGGAGCAGTCACTTGTCTCCTCGATTTCGCTGGCTCGTCGAGAGGACCGATTGCAGTCAGCCGATCACTTCTCACGCTTTTCCGGCAGACGAAGCGTCTCTATCTTTCCCGCTGTCAGTCTCCATGTGTTGAATAGGTGCTTGGGCTCTAGCAGGAGCTGAAGGCTTTATCAATGGTTAAATAATTACGACCAAGACATTGATTTCCTCAATAGCAGGAAAGGCGCTGAAGGGTGAACAATGTTCTTGTGGAGTTAAAGGGGGGTGGAGATGATCGTAGAGGCCATTTCTGAGGTGAACGCCAACATTTCAGTTGGTCTTACTAACATTTTACTAACTTTTTTTAAATGCCATATTAAAACGGTGGTATCCTCTGAAAAACGATGAGACATAACGTCAACTCTAGCAGTCAACCAGCTTTGTAGGAACCATTTTAAAGGGTTAGTTCACCCAAAATGTTGTTCCAAACCTGTATAAGTTTCTTTCTTCTGTTGAACACAAATGAAGATATTTTGAAGAATGTTGGTAACAAGACAGTTGACGGTAGCCATTGACTTCCATAGTATTTTTTTCCTACTGTGGAAGTCAATGGGTGCCGTCAACTGTCTTGTTACCAACATTCTTTAAAGTATCTTCATTTGTGTTCAACAAAAGAAAGAAATTCATACAGGTTTGGAGCAACTTGAGTGTAAGTGATGACAGAATTTTCAGTGTTGGGTGAACTATCCCTTTAAGTCAAATGGTGTGACTCATGAATAGACAGTTCGCCTCATATTCATATTCACCCTCATGTCTTTCTAAACCTGTATGACTTTCTTTCTTCCGCAAAACACCAAAGTAGTAGTGTTTTTTGTCCATACAATCAAGTGGGGTCCAATGTTGTTTTTTTGGACCCCATTGAGTTTCATTGTAAGGACAAAAACCATTGAGACATTCTTAAAAAACATTTATTTCGTGGTCACAGAAGAAAGTAAGTCATCCAGGTTTGAAATTACATGAGGATGATTTTTGTTTGAACTTTCCCTTAAAGACGTTGGGGATTGAACTATGTTAATCTTTACACAGTTATTTTGTTTCAGGAACCTATCATACACCCGGCGCAATGCAACGCCAGGTGCTAGTTTTTGCTAGTTTCAGCCCGACGCAGTTATCATTTTCATGTCCAGCGCCACGTTGTTTAAATAGCAAATGCACTCGTGCCCATCTGTTCACCCATGGGTGTGCTGGTCTGAAAACGAGGTGTGTTCAGGTGCATTGTTGGCGTGTTGCTATTTTGAGGCAACTGAAAACGACTGTGCCTTTGACCAACAAAAAGTCTAAAGTCAATAGCGCAGTATTTTTGTGTTATTTAAAGGGCGCATTAGTAATATGCGCATACACTCTGCTTATTACACACACCGGGACGCGCATCAGCACACAAACATGCCAAATATTAAAAATAAAAGGATTACAATGTAAAAGATTATTATTGTGTACAGAAAGATAAAAATGCCTACATGTCATAATGGATAGTCATTGCATATATCAGAATTACCTATTTGCAGTAATGACAAATGAAATTGGCTAATTATTTGACCAATCATGGCAATACACACATGTATTTAAAGTGATTCGTCAGGTTGAGGGTGTCTATATTCCGCCATGTAAATAGCAAATCCGCCATGGTGCAAGCACACCTGGCTTTCAAAGGGAATGGGAGATGAGACTCTGATTGGTTTATTGCACGTTACACCCAAAACACACCCATGACTCATTAAGAGACTAGGTACAACCCTTTTGGACCATGCGCCGGGCGCGCCAACCATTTTTTCCCTTGTTAAACTAGCAAAAGTGGATTCGGACACTCACCTGCACCATGCGCTTTAGACCATGCGCTTAGATTGTTAAAATAGGGCCCTCAAAGTTATTTTGCAGATTTCACAACGATTTTTTTTCAGCAAATTTGCAGCGTTGATCAACAGAAAGCTGCTTGGTCTAAAAATTGACTTCTGATTTTAGAAATGAAACCAAATTTTCAAAAACGTTATATATTTATGCAAACTGTCCTTGTCATATTTTCATCAACAGTATGTTTAAATTAAAATGATTGACATGATTTACATTTTTTCATCTCTTCGTTATCATTCAAATGTAGAGGACAAACATATAACGGTTATCCACCCATGGCAACAACACTTGACTACGAGATGGGATGCATCTCAAGTCCCTGAGGCTTGGCTCTGGGGGTCTCGTCCAAACACCTCTCAACAACACACCATACAGTCACGGCACGCAGCTCTTTCCCCTTTATTCTCGCTTTAAAGCAGCAAAAAAGGCTGTTCCCACATAGGTAAGCTCTAATTAAGCCAGCCCGTCTTGTTTCCTTGATCTGAATCGATACGTCTACCCTTGTGCAAAGAGAGGGGAGATCAGTAATGCATGCGCAAAGACTCATAACAGGTGCAAATATTAATTTCCTGAAACAGACTAAATAATTTGGAAGTCGGGTGGGATTGATTAACATTCGAGGGCTGGGACAGTTCAATATTTATGCCTCGGAGACCCCTGGCTGGAGCCAAATAATGGTGCATAAAACTGCAGCTATGTCTTAATTAAATGCAAGATAATAGGGGCAGGTTTTTCTTGTGAGCCAAGCAGTTTGGCACTGACGGGTTGTAAGTCATGTGGAAGATGTGAGGCCCGGGTCTAATCAATACACATATAAAGCAAGCGCGTGTGAGCGGACACCCTTTGAAAACACATTGATGTGGCCATGCACGTGTAGAAAGTGTATGAAGAAATGTATTTTCAGTGATTTGTGGCAATGTGCGGCAGCCCTTCCTGTTGTTGCCACCAAACACGCTCATTTAGATTTCGCTCAAAAGGTGAAAAACCTTCCAATCAATCCTGAGTGCTCTGATATTTTACAAATCTTGAGCAGAGGAGGAAGTGGCCCATGCAATGACCCTAATATTTACAGGTTATTTCTTTTGCCGACTGTCCTTTCATTCCATGCGACAGAAATCAAAAGCCCCACTTCGGCAAGAGGCAGTCTATGAAACGGCACCCTCATTAGGAGCCTTAAGAGGCTTTCAGACTTTATCAGGCTTTAAAAGCCGCTGATATCTGTCGACACGGTGCAACACACTGGGCTCTTTCTTTTAAAGGGGAGTGAAAGGATGGCACTTTACCTTTAGCCCTACTAGCTTTTGTCATGCATTCAGTCAGTTTGTCAAATTCCGGCCATTCCGCTCTGATTTCGACACTTTGCTTGTGTGTCACGGCTGCAATTAGCTTTTATCTCTTTGCTTTTTGTTCTTTATCTGTTACTACACATTACTTTATGATTAGCTTTAAATTGCAAACATCTTTTTGTGTGATTGCCGATCGTTAGCTATTAGCGGAGTTATCTGAATGTCTACAAATGCTTAAGATAAGTAACGTCGGCAAGTGTTACGTAGGGATTGGACTCTACATCTATGAATTTACTCTTGATAAGCTGACAGAAAGAAGTTTCTCATTGTGGTTTTATCGTTACACTTGAAGCTCAAATCTATAATCTAATTTAAACCTGAATCACAAATCACTGTCATTGAGATATTACCAGGCCCAGACTTTTTCATTTCACAGTTTCTGTTGAATGGATTTAAGTATGGTAAAATGTGGTGAATGATATTGAGCATTTTAAAGTCATGTTTTAAAAAAAAAGAAGTTGAGTTTTGAGAAAATAGCCATTTACGAGAATAAAGTCATTCATTAATAAAATTCGAAATGTAATATTTTGAGTATAAATTCGAAATCATGAGAAGTAGCTATATTTTTTAGAATGAAGTTAGAATCCATGTCTTATTTTTATAATTATTACTTTAGCGTGGCACTAAAATGTCAGTTATTTTAAAATCCTTTATTTATTAATCATTTGAATGATCTTTAATTTTATTTGTTTTATTTTAGTTTGTCTCAGTCATTTTTATGTGCTTTTATCATTGTATTAGTTTTGTTTTATATATTTTGACTTGGCTTTATATTATAGTAATTTTAGTACTAGTAGTTTTATTTCAAACAACATTTCTAATTTGCGTTTCATTTAAGTGTAATATTTATATTTTATTTTCTATTTCAATTTCAATTTTTAATAGTTTTAGTCAACAATAACAACACTGGTATAGGTAACTGAAAGCATAATCATATTAGCCAAAATATTAACTGGACTGGACTGACTGAGTGATGTGTTTTCCGATTTCCGAAGTCATACATGCTTAAGTTTACCAGCAAAACGTCACAGAATCCCGAATACGATTGCATCTGGCACTAAAAAACCGGTCTCAGGTGAACAGCGTATCCGTGAATTGTTTCTAAAAGTTTTCCTCACTTTCAGAAAGAGCAGGCCGGCTGGATTTTCCTTTGACAAAAGGCCTGGATGAAGTGATTGAGAATACACTGAGCTATAGGTACTTGTTTTCCTTCTCCGTCTCACAACTCTTGCCTCTGTCCCGTCGGATTCCTCTCTTCCTCTGCCTCTGCCAGAGCCTTATTACAAGCTGTCAGTTTATTATAAAACATTAGGAAAGCAGAGGGACACTTGCTGTAACTGTCTTATCGATCTGGGGGATAGATTCTGTGATTTAACACCCAAGCCTCCCATATTTCCACATTTTCAGCCTCCTATTAAACCCTGTGCTTTCCTTTAGCTATTGATGTATCAACATTAACTGTTACAAGCAACTACAGAAAATCAATGACAAACTTTTATTACCGGCTGCATAACACGCTAGCTGGCTCACGCTCCAGTACTTAGCAGGCAGGCCGGGCCCGAAACATGCCCCACTCATGTCAGGTGTTTCCTAAGTGATATCTGCACTGGAAATATCAATCATATGAACTCCGGCTGTTCCTGTAGATAGTTGCCCCAGAACAGAGCGCTTGGGTGCTATTTTTATGATGACTGGCCTGCGATGCTACAAGATTCACCGCTAACAACAACTATCAATATCAGTAATGTGCTGGAATTTTGCATTTGTTTTCTTAGCTCGCACTTTTAGCAATCACTCGCAGCTTTAACTAGCGATACACATATTCATTTCCAAGTATAATGAGCTAGCGTGCTATAAAATAATAATAGCTCGCCGTTTCTGTCTATCACATGAATCGAAAGGGATGCATTTGAAAAGGAACGCCGTGGCAAAAAACAGATCACCCTTAAAGATTTATGAGACCTGCGGTCCTGCCGGGACAAACATATACAGGCTTTGTTTTTCCGATCAATGGGCTGAAGTTCATTATTCACCCTCACCGGTGCCGCGCTTTGCGTTTTTGTGCATTGTAAAGGGGCCCTGTTGTTGTTGCCTGTGCATATCTGAGTTTTTTCTTCTTTTTTACGTGACTTGAGGTCTCACTAGCTTACTAGCTCATCTACGACTGCTAATATTGCACCACAGGTGCATTGCTACCTTATTCCATGCCAATTAAAGCCTGCGATTTCTCAGGGTACATGACAAGATCGTCTCAGGTCTGCCCGCGAGCCCGGGACCTTCTCTGCTGAGCCAATCTGGCCGAGGAGGCGCGAGCCGCCACTGCCGTGGTAGGATGTGTCTATTGATCAGAGAGCCGCCAGGTCTTATTTAAACATTGCACACAAACACAGATAAGGGCGTTACACAAGCTCCAACATACACTCCCTCTCCCCGGCCTGTCATTTCTCAATCGATTTCATAGAAAGAGTTCTGTACTATAAAAGTGACCCGGTCACAGCAGAAGGAAAACACAGGCTCTCTCAGCCCCCATGAGCACTCGGGTCAAACATACACTACACAGCTGAGCAGACATGCCCCTTGAAAATAGTACTGTCTGAATAGTTTGTCAGCTGTTTATGTGATTTTATATATATACAGGGCTTGACATTAACTTCAGCATTTTCACTAGCCACAATTTTGACATTGATACCATGGGGAAAAACTGCCATATAGATATTTTTAATATTTCCTCATAATTTGGCAGCAGGTATATTAGGCTGCTGTCACTTTAAGACCTGACGCACAGGTCCATTATACTGTTACACATGCGTTTTCTTTCTCAACTGTTTACGCTCACTAAAACATAACTGACTGTTTACGTGAATACTCGCAGAGACGGCATTTTGACATTATTTTGTGTGTATTTGATTGTTTAAGCACAATAAGCAGTGAAAAAGAACTCAGTTTAGTACTGAGGGGTGGCTTTATGTGTGCGCATTTTGGGTGTAAGCACAAAATCTACGGGAATGATTAAAATTATGCGCAATCCCACGGCGAAAATCAAGCCCTGTAACACCAACAATATTCATCCGGAGCGAGTGAGTAAAGGGAGGCGGGTTAGTGTGTCAACTCGCTGTCTGAGAGATGAGAGAGCGAGAAAGTGCAGCTGGTATTGTGTATGTATTCTGTGGAAAATGAGTATTGGAAGCTTTTCAGATATTTCAGTATCGATATGTATATGTATCGATATTATAGTGTCAATTGAGTGAAATTACAAAAAGGCAAAAGAGGAAAATAATATAAATAATATAAAAAAAAATGACAAAAACAATTAATTTAGACTGATAATAATAAAGACTGGCTGACAGTTTTTTTACGTTTCTGCTGTACATTATGTTTTTGATGTTGAAATTTTGCCTGGGACAATGGTCAATTGTCAATTATTAAAAAATTATATTTTTTGTGGCGGAATGCCACAATTGACCAATCAGAGATGCGTAATTAGAATTGTAACGTATTATAATGCATAAAAACTTAGTAAGTAAACCAAGTGAAGTCTTACAGATAATTTTATATTAAAACTAAAAGTGATCTACATATAAAATTGATCTTGCAGACACAACTTTGAAAGTTACCGGCAATGTGTGAAATCTGGCATTGTATACAAACCCGATTCCAAAAAAGTTGGGACACTGTACAAATTGTGAATAAAAAAGGAATGCAATAATTTACAAATCTCATAAACTTATATTTTATTCACAATAGAATATAGATAACATATCAAATGTTGAAAGTGAGACATTTTGAAATGTCATGCCAAATATTGGCTCATTTTGGATTTCATGAGAGCTACACATTCCAAAAAAGTTGGGACAGGTAGCAATAAGAGGCCGGAAAAGTTAAATGTACATATAAGGAACAGCTGGAGGACCAATTTGCAACTTATTAGGTCAATTGGCAACATGATTGGGTATAAAAAGAGCCTCTCAGAGTGGCAGTGTCTCTCAGAAGTCAAGATGGGCAGAGGATCACCAATTCCCCCAATGCTGCGGCGAAAAATAGTGGAGCAATATCAGAAAGGAGTTTCTCAGAGAAAAATTGCAAAGAGTTTGAAGTTATCATCATCTACAGTGCATAATATCATCCAAAGATTCAGAGAATCTGGAACAATCTCTGTGCGTAAGGGTCAAGGCCGGAAAACCATACTGGATGCCCGTGATCTTCGGGCCCTTAGACGGCACTGCATCACATACAGGAATGCTACTGTAATGGAAATCACAACATGGGCTCAGGAATATTTCCAGAAAACATTGTCGGTGAACACAATCCACCGTGCCATTCGCCGTTGCCGGCTAAAACTCTATAGGTCAAAAAAGAAGCCATATCTAAACATGATCCAGAAGCGCAGGCGTTTTCTCTGGGCCAAGGCTCATTTAAAATGGACCGTGGCAAAGTGGAAAACTGTTCTGTGGTCAGACGAATCAAAATTTGAAGTTCTTTTTGGAAAACTGGGACGCCATGTCATCCGGACTAAAGAGGACAAGGACAACCCAAGTTGTTATCAGCGCTCAGTTCAGAAGCCTGCATCTCTGATGGTATGGGGTTGCATGAGTGCGTGTGGCATGGGCAGCTTACACATCTGGAAAGGCACCATCAATGCTGAAAGGTATATCCAAGCTCTAGAACAACATATGCTCCCATCCAGACGTCGTCTCTTTCAGGGAAGACCTTGCATTTTCCAACATGACAATGCCAGACCACATACTGCATCAATTACAACATCATGGCTGCGTAGAAGAAGGATCCGGGTACTGAAATGGCCAGCCTGCAGTCCAGATCTTTCACCCATAGAAAACATTTGGCGCATCATAAAGAGGAAGATGCGACAAAGAAGACCTAAGACAGTTGAGCAACTAGAAGCCTGTATTAGACAAAAATGGGACAACATTCCTATTCCTAAACTTGAGCAACTTGTCTCCTCAGTCCCCAGACGTTTGCAGACTGTTATAAAAAGAAGAGGGGATGCCACACAGTGGTAAACATGGCCTTGTCCCAACTTTTTTGAGATGTGTTGATGCCATGAAATTTAAAATCAACTTATTTTTCCCTTAAAATGATACAGTTTCTCAGTTTAAACATTTGATGTCATCTATGTTGTATTCTGAATAAAATATTGAAATTTGAAACTTCCACATCATTGCATTCTGTTTTTATTCACAATTTGTACAGTGTCCCAACTTTTTTGGAATCGGGTTTGTAGAATGCCTAGGGAATATATAGAATGCCTGAAGTTTGAAGGCAAAGTATGAAATGGTTTATATTTCACACATTTCCTAGGCATTCTATACAATGCCAAAGGGCCAGCTGGCAGAGTATAGAATACTCCCGCTTGGGTCTTTGTTCGGCAGTGGCGTGCCGGTAGCGCAACACGTGAGCTTCCACTCCCGCCACAAAGGCTCGCCCCTATTGTTCCCGGACGGTTGCTGTGTCATGATGTCGGAACAGGAAGAAAGTGTAGTGCCATTCAAAATGCCATTCTAGCCTTCTTTGCTGCAACAAGTAGCTCAACGCCAATTCTGCTTTCGTGTTTTTCTGGTAAGAACGTCCTTTACTTTATGTCGTAGTTCTTCATTCATTTTCAAAAACATGTTCAATGCCAATAAAGGCGTGTTTTGATACTTTGCCTAGAGTGTACTTGTCATTCTGTATAATACCTAGGTAATGTATAGAATGCCTAGGAAAAGTATGCAACATAATCACAAAAACCAGACATTTCATACTTTGCCTACAAACTTCAGGCATTCTATACAATACCTGCTTTTCACACATTGCCGGTAACATATGTTCTGATATCAAACTTCTGTCAGAAGCAGTATCACAAAGACATTCATGTGTCCAGTGATGATCCGCAGGGCACGAGAGAGCAGCTAAGCCCTAAAACCGTCCCCTGTAACCGGAGAGCGCTATTAAACGTGACGGCACAAATGAGCCGACAGGTGCTGCAACCATGTCTCTTGTTCTCCTTTTCATCCACCTCTCCTTCCCCCCCCCCCATCATTGTATTTAAAGCAACAAAGCCGTGGAATGCCTGCACCGCCTTCTGATTGGAAAAAAATGCCCCATCATCAGTCTTCCTGTAATGTAAACCTGAGCGGATGGCGTGAGGCTGAACTGGTGTCGCACTTCAGGGACAAATATAGAAATGAGAATTCATCTAAACATTGTCTCACTTGGGGGACAAGGTTTAACAAGAATGGCAGGAGAGGCGTGAGGTCACTAAGAGACACAGCCAAGGGCCGTGTGTTGTCTGTCAACAGTGGGAATGCTGGGAAGTGTGGCCGAGTGGGGTGTTGTCTATTCCTGGTGTTTTCCATGCTTGGAGACTGTCTTGTTTTCAAACTATTATGTTTCTGGAGGGTTGCCATTTTTATGGCAGCATGGACAATGTGACTGAGGACAGGAAATGATGGAGAGGAGGAGAAGCTTAACATGTTAGAGCATGTAAGGTGTGATAGAGTTACCTTCAAATGTTAGCACCTTTCATCTAGATGTGCTATTAGACACATTCAGCTTGCTCAGCTAGATTGTCTTAAAATTGTTCCTCTGCCATGACAGTAGCTGACCTGAAAGAGAAAAGAAACAGTAGAACTTTATGCTAATACTTGCTATAGCACCCCTTAAGGCTTCACTGAGAATGCAACACATACTTTGCAGAATTTCGAACAGCAGAACAGCATGGTTAGCTAATGCTACATTTCAGTAATGCCTCAAATTTCAGTTTGTTTTGTTATTTATATATATATATATATATATATATATATATATATATATATATATATATATATAAACACTATATTGCCAAAAGTTTTGGGACGCCTGCCTTTACATGCACATGAACTTTAATGACATCCCATTCTTAATCCGTAGGGTGCTTGATATTATACACCTTTGGCCATGGAAGTGATTGGAACACCCAAATTCAGTGATTTGGAGGGGTGTCCCAATACTTTTGGCAATATAGTGTATAGTGTATATTTATATATATGGTTAAGTGCTTTATTTTAGGTATTTAATCTCTAAACTCATCAGATTTTATGATGTTATTTTATTAGTTTTATTCAGCTTGCCAGTAGTTAAGTTAAAGCTCCACAAATTAGCTTTGCTTTGACAGGAAGCTTACAAACATGTCATGTAACGTTACCCTTGAGGCAAAGGAGACTGCAGCTTATCAGTGGAATGAATTAATGTAGAATTTACACTCAAAATATGGAAGCAGATTTAGTATGTGAGAGAGCGAGAGAGAGAGAGAGAGAGAGAGAGAGAGAGAGAGAGAGAGAGAGAGAGAGAGAGAAACTGAGGAAATAAAAAGTTTTAAAAAAAATACTAACATCACAGTTTGGGTCAAACATGAATATTAAAAAAAAAATAAAAATAAAATGTGGCCAAATAAAAGGAGGGGGAAAAAAATCATGCTATGGGTTAACTGTCCTTCACTCAGGAAATATACATCCCCAGGCACTGTGTTGAATTATTAATTCAAATTTGTAAAAAAACAAACAAAAAAAAAACAGAAGGAGAAGGGGGGATGGTGGGGGGGGGGGGATATTGTTGGAGGCTTGGCTTTAATGACCTCATTAGGGTTGTGGTTTCCACTAAGGGCAGGATCTGGTCTGCAGGTAGAGTTTTGGGGGGATACTTGACCTCTGAATGATTTTCTGTCACTTTATTATAAACAAGAAAAGCGCCTTGACACACCTCCCCATTTCTGCGCATGTAATCACGATCTGGCATGAAAACGTGTTGAATGCAAATATAGAGATTCTCAGAAGCGATCGTAATAAGATAAAATTGGACACGAAGGAGTCGAGAGTCTCAGAAGCCCGTTTGGCTGTTCAGAAATGATCCATCTCTCAAAATGATGGTTTTCCAGAATATAGATAGATAGGCATGGAGTAAACACAGCAAACTGTTAATGAAGCCATTTCAGTTATATTACCTTCCAAACGCAGAGAGTTTTATCATGATCATTATCGTTGGTTCATCCCACACCCTGAACCTGCTAGCTCCTGACAGTGATTGCGCCAAAAGATAAGCAGATGTAAATATATTTTTCTTCACCTTAAGAGCAGGCAGAGTGCCTTTCAGCTAGCATTTGTAACAAGAAACGTTTGCCCCAGCTTCTCGTGTTTATTTCATTACACCCAAGGCGTTTTATACCCTCCCTCCCTGCATCGAGTGTGCGGCGTCAAAACCATCCTTGGGCGACCGGGACGTCTCTTCTACCTGCTCAGCGCCTCTATCAAGGGCTTACATTTGACTTAATATATCCCCAACTGTACCAGTCCTGTTTAATTCCCTTTCATAGCAGTCAGAGGTGACCAGGGACGAGCAGACTGAGCCCTTCACATCCCTCCTGGCTTTACATGGCTTAGTCAGGAAGAGCAAACCTCAGAGAAACAAGCTCACTTATATGCAACATTATGATGCGCTAAAAAGAAAAAAGTTTGGATGGATCACTCTTGTGAATGATTTAGCATTTAAATACTTCCAAACCACCTAAACAAAAGTAAAACACATTAAGTAAATATAATCACCAGTGGCCAGGTGGACATTGGCCATGAGCGGAGCTTCAGGGGCTGGTTTAGATGAGAAAAGTGGTGTTTTTAGGTCAGTGGAGTTCATGCAACGCCCCATTTCCTGATTGGTGCGAATCTGGAAGAAGTTAATGATGAATAAAGATGAAATTTTGACATGCTTGACTGACTATATGATTACAGCATGCTGTAAAGCCAAAGGAAGACATTTTGCCCTTTGAAACTCTACACACTTCACTCTAAAAGAGTCATAAACGTTAGCAAATACACATTACTGTCCTGAATCACCCTGCTTTTGAACAATATTTGTTTCTGATTAGCTTCCAACAGGAAGTCATTCATTACACTGACATTGGCCTGCTAGAAATATCAATGGATTCATCATTTGCCTTTCAAATTTGGTATTATGATTTAATTGCTCATTGACTAAACAATTAGAGGTGAAATTCCATATCCTTGTATATCTTCATTTGCATTATGCATACTAACAAATTGTAATCAATATGCCATTACAGTAGTGTAGCGAGTTTGCATATTGTATGGCGAATACAGATTGACTATATTTGTGCATCCATGCCAGTATACAAATGAACCTCACGAGGGCTTTGGGGGGTTGCCGGCATGAATTTCTCGTGGAATGATCTTTTTTCACTTAGAAAATCCTTTCTAATTAAGAAGCGTCCCAGCATATCACAGGGCGAGGGGTGGTGCTGGGGGTGTCTGCGAGTGGATATGTGGGGTCGTCTAGCATGAGCGCTAGTCAAATGAACAATGTATTCCTCAGGACCTAAGGGTTTAGAGGCAGGCTACATCCAGGCCCTAGTGCACACTAAGGCTGTTTCATGAAAAAAAAGAGAGAAAAAGTTGATAATTAGTCCCACAGTGGCTAAATGTTGAGATAGAAAATAAGAGTGCTTACCATGCGATGCTTCAACCTGACTAGATAACTGCTGCTTGTACGTTTTTTCTGCTTTTTTCGGTCTCTGTCAGCAGGGCATGATTAAGCGTTTCTCGTCGTGGATAAATTAAACAAACATGTTAATTCTCTCCTCGCAACCGGCCTCTCTTGCTCAGGGCGGAAGAGATCAAGCCATTGTCATCGATCAGTCGACTCTTTTAACCCCTCCCCATGCTTCGGTTTTAATGTTCAAACGTGGCCCCAATAATAAGCAATTAAAATTTGACTTTTTTTGTAATGTCTATAATTAGTCTGAGAAAGACCGAGCCGCAACTCCCTCACATAAATTTGGAGCATAGAAACAATAGCAACTTTTGGAAGTTCAGTGAATTGGTTCATTCGGTTAAAAAAAAAAAAAAAGATTCAGAGTTGCCAGACATTTTACATTTCCTTAAACTGAAATTATAGATATGACTGTGTCAAATATTATTATTAGATCAGGCAGACAGACAGACAGACAGAGAGATGATAGATAGATAGACAGATAGACAGAGACAGATAGATAGATAGATAGATAGATAGATAGATAGATAGACAGACAGACAGATGGACGGACGGATAGACAGACAGATAGACAGACAGATAGATAGATAGACAGATAGACAGACAGAAAGACAGACAGACAGATAAATAGACAGACAGACAGACAGACAGATAGACAGACAGACAGATAGACAGACAGACAGATAGACAGACAGACAGATGGACGGACGGATAGACAGACAGATAGACAGATAGACAGATGGACGGACGGATAGACAGACAGATAGACAGATAGACAGACAGACAGACAGATAAATAGACAGACAGATAGATAGATAGATAGATAGATAGACAGATAGACAGACAGAAAGACAGACAGACAGATAAATAGACAGACAGACAGACAGATAGACAGACAGATAGACAGACAGATAGATAAATAGACAGACAGAGATAGACAGACAGACAGACAGACAGATAGACAGACAGACAGATAGATAAATAGACAGACAGACAGACAGATAGATAGATAGATAAATAGACAGACAGACAGACAGATAGACAGATAGATAGATAGATAGATAGATAGATAGATAGATAGATAGATAGATAGATAGATAGATAGATAGATAGATGCCTTAACATCTGACTGACAGGTCGCAGAATCACATTGTTTGTTTACTTCTTTTCACAAGGGCTAAAATAACCTGTCTGGAGCTGGAGAATTGTAATTGGTCATCTTCTGGTTAACCCCTCCCCCTTCCTTGTCCTGATTGTGCCTGCTGGTGTCACCCAGGGGTCAAACATCCTCACCAGCGCCATGAAGGACTCACAGCTTGTACTACAGACCTCATTACATTGCTGCTGCAGTCACTTCCCCCTTCTCCCCCTTCTTTTTTGTCGGCCGAGGCAGTCTCGATTATTTTTAGGGAAAAAGAGAGCAGGCAGAGAAGTGTCAGCTGGCTTATTAGATATGGCTGGGTGGGTCCGAGTGCTTTCACAATCGTTCGGACCCCAGCAGTCTCCATTAGGAGGGACTACAGTGGGATGACCACGCTCCTGTTCAACCCCGGGTCAAAGGGATAAATAAAAGATCACATGAGGTGGCCCCTCAAAACCTGATTAAATAGAGCCACACGCCAGGGATTCATTAGCAGCTCCTGCCGCCACAGAACCATCGACACCCTCATCTGAAACACAAGAACACACGCAGCTCATCTCAACACGTTAGCACACCATAAATTAAAGGCATGACAAGGAAAATGTCAAAATGTAGAGCATAAAAATCTGATGTAAAGAGGCATTTGAGACCATACTGGATCTCTGGAGATCAGTTTCCCCCAAATTAATTCGCTTTCGCATCAAAATCTCCAGAGACTTTTAGCATGGAATAATGTGTATATATATATATATATATATATATATATATATACACACAATATTACAGTTTTTTTTCTATATTTAAAATGCATGCAATATAACAAATATAATATATAATATATAATATATAATAAATGCAGCCTTAGTGCGTAAAAGGGGCTTATTTCAAAAATATTAAAACATCATAATTATTCCAAACTTTTGACTGGATTGTTTTCACACCTGGCTCATTTGGAGCGTTTTTTTTCGGGACCGGATGCGTTTTCTCGCTTAATTTGGCTCATTTAGGCATATATGAACATGGCAATTCTGATATATGGTTTTCTGAGCACACACATGCGCTTTGCGCGCACAGAACGCTCAGACGGCGCGTGAGTATTAAACTAAGTTCTCTTTCATGTCTTATTGCACTTAAACTGTCAAATACACACAAGGTTATGACAAAAACACAAAAAGTTCACATAAACACAGTTAATATGAATCAAACAACAAATGAAGAAAATCACTCACTGCTCTTGATTGAATAACTAGTAGCTTTAATAATAATACATTTCTTGCTTGAATGCTGCTGTTAAATGCTCTGGCGAGGGGATAAACATGGCGGACTGTGTACAGCTCATTAGGGGTGGGGTCTATGCTAATAGGGCAGAGTCCATCAGCAGTCATGGGCGGGGCCTAAGCACATGTGACTTAACATTGCATAGAAACTGCAAATGGCTTATTATGAGACAGTGCTTATGTTTTGTTTGTTTTTTTAACATTATAAGGTGGTTGTGTACACACACTGCCGACACGTTTATGTTCAAGCACTATGTAAATTTTGCATAATAGGTCCCCTTAAGTAACCATAAAATGGTCTTTTTTTCAGACGTCAAGAACCTGGAGAACTTCCACCTGGTGGAGAGCGTCCAGGAACAGGTCAACGCAGCGCTGCTGGACTACGTCATGTGCAACTATCCACAGCAGACGGACAAGTTCGGCCAGCTGCTGCTGCGGCTGCCAGAGATCCGGGCCATCAGCCTGCAGGCTGAAGAGTATCTGTACTACAAACACCTGAACGGTGACGTGCCCTGTAACAATCTACTTATAGAGATGCTGCACGCCAAACGTGCCTAAGGGGCCGGCGACGACCCTTTTTTCGTTTCGACACATCGCGCGCACTGCTCCCAGCACCACCTCAGTCCAGCGTCATCACCAGACATAGCCTTCGAACGATTAAACGTGCACGAGATGCGCACCGACTGCATGGGTTTGCGGTGGGCCGGACACTTGGATCTTATGGAGAGGGCACGGCTCTAAGGGCAGATGCATTTCTGATAAAGAAATGCAATGAAGTGTTATAATGACCTCTAGGCCGCGGATTTGTCATAGTGTTGTCGAACCATGACTGTCAGACGTTATTTGTTCTGTGTGCAGCTGATCGAAACGTCCACTTCACACTCAGACTCAAGGTGGAGGGTTTTGGATTACTGGGAAGGAACTGGGCTCTCTTTTAAGACTGGTTTGCCAGCATTGACCCAAAGTTTCCAGTAGGACTGGCCATGTGGCCCTCCTCTGTCTGTTTTAAGGCACACAAGCTGGGCTAGAGCCAGTAGGCGGAGGCAAGACGGACAACCAGCCATTGCCTGCGCAAACCACATAGACTTTATTCCAACCCCTCACCAAAAAAAATGACGCAACGTATTTCATTTTTTTCAAATTGGCAGTCGTTTCTTCTTCTTTGTCACTTTGAGGCTGCTTTTTGCCAATATTTTCTCTCCAAAAATGGAAAAAGGGTGAATATCACAAATCCTGTCAAGAACATGTCCGGGTCTTATTTCATCTCAAAATCATAAGAAAGAAATGAGAAATTATATTTTGCTTAAAGAAAATTATGTCTAATATTTGGACCAATATTGCAATAAATAAATAATGGTGAATTACTTAAATTATACAGTACATGAAGTAAAGAATAAAATGCAAGTAATTCATAATAAAAAATAATAATTTTGCTGGTAAATGTGATGAATTGTTATGACTTAATTATTAGAAAATGTAAATGTAAATTATTAAAGTAAATGATTCATAATAAAACAGAATTTTGAGAGTAAAAATGTCATGAACATAAGAATAAACAGTTAACAATTCTATTATTAATTTAATTAAAATAACTGATTAAAAATTGTCATGACATAATTAATTAAATTGGGAGTAAAAATGCTAAATAAGAATTCATAAATATTACCTATTTTATTAATTTAATTAATTAATGCAAAAATATAATAAAAGTAATTTCTCATTTTTTTATTCTTTGATTTGATTTGGGAGAAAATGCTTAAAACATTTACCTCACAACTCCTTTTTTATTTACTGGTGTAGACTTTTTTGTAACATTTTGCAGTTTGTTCATCAACAAATGTGAATGTAAATAGAGTGCAGTCTCAGAGCCAGGATGAAGAAATACCGCTTCCGTCAACACAAGACCAAAGCCTGCAGAGAACAAAAAAGAAAGAAAAAAAAACAACCTTAACTATCAGTATTAATAATTTGTGATGTCACAGTCATGTGAGTCTTGCCTTATTTCATTTCCATGCTAGCTAACCGTGCTGATGTGAATTACGATATGTAAAATAAAAAGTACATATATATATAAAGTATTAATGTTATACAATTGAAAAGAAATAAGAGGTGTTTACATTCATGTGGGAGATAACTGTGATGCGTTCAATTGCAAAGCAATGATTTCATATAAAAACGAAACAAAACGTTCAGAAAAGATTATATTCCTCTTGTTTGCTTTCTTAGGTGTGTACAGTTTTCATCTTTCTTGACCAGTACTTAATTATGTCGTGAGACACTAAATCAGAGAGGAATCTCACTTAATACTGAGTTTTTACCTTTTTTTTTTTTTTTTTTTTATTGTGCTGGCTTATTTCTGTGGACACCTGTTTTTACGTTCTACGTTTGAAATGTACGTCACTGGTTAAGCTTAATTTATTGTTTTGGTTTCATCCATGTGTTCCTGCACAGTGCGGTGGGGTCATGACTAAATGTATTTGTTTACTGTAGCACGTTTTTAAAAATGTAGATACAAGATGCAGTTACGGAGCTAAATGGTGATTGAGTGATTCACATTAAACACCCATCAGTCCTGCCACTGTAAAATATCAAGAGCTGTACTGAAGTGATCTGGTGTGACTGACTGGTGCATCTTTTCTATCGTGAGATTTCAATGAATGTTTTCATGATAGCGTCTGTGTTCTATACCAAAGACAGCGTCTGTCCTTCACTTGTACTTACCTGTTTGCTTCACAATGAACGGATGAGAGCTTTGATACTTGGGGACTGCCGTTGTTTTTCCTGAATGCTTCATTTGACTGTATTATATAAAATCGGTGTTAAAGTCAACATGAAATCAAAATTAATCCAATTTATTTCCTTACACAATCTTCGTCTTGTTGTGCACACTTTATGTGTTTTATTTATAGTGTTTTAAAGTTTTTCTTCATAATCGAACTGCCATTATAGGGCAAAAAATTATGTTATAGCCAATGGCATTCAATTACAAAGCAAAACGAAAGCAAACAAAAGCAAACGAAAGCAAAACTTCGTAATCAAACTGCCATTATAGGGCAAAAAATAATGTTATAGCCAAATGGCATTCAATTACAAAACAAACGAAAGCAAAACAAAAGCAAACGAAAGCAAAACTGCCATTATAGGGCAAAAAATAATAATATAGCCATTGGCATTCAATTACTAAGCAAAACAAAAGCAAATGAAAGCAAAAGAAAAGCAGTACAATTAAGATTAACATTTACATAATAAACGGTACTGTAATAAATGGCAAATAATGTTAATGATAGATTTTAAAATAAAAAAACTTACTCAAGATAACAAACTTGACTTTCATTTCCCCATAAAATCTCCTCAAAAGTAGGTGCTGGTGGTTTATAAATGGAGTAGTTTCCCACAATCCATTGCAAACTCACATTCAGCTCCAGTTTGGCATGTAATGGACACTTTACCACCAAAATAAGTCTTGTTTTAAATTTTTCTGATTGAATAACCTGCTGCACATGGAAATATGTCACAATACGGAAGTAAATTGGGTCGTAAATATCATTTTGTGTTGACTTTACAAAATCTGAGGTCAAAAAGTGTCAACACAGTAAAAAACACAGCTGAGGTGACTGTTGTAACACACCTGAAGCTAAATGTCATGAAAAAATGACCACCATGGTGACTTAATATCCCAATCATCAAGTGATTTTTCTGACATGTTCCACACCTTATCAATGTAAATTCTTTCAGACAAAAATGGTGTAAAATATTTTTTACAAGCACAGCTGCTTTAATCAACATTTGCTGCATGGCACCTATGCCCCCATTTGTACATTAAGCCACTTCTTTATCGATTCTAAGGAAATTGATTTGTATTTGCTTCGTTTTGTGACTCTACTGTCTTGTGTGTGATCAGACCGACAATCTTAAGGAATCCAGTGCCCCTCGTTCCCATTTTGTTCCCCATCACCGGAAGTCCTGCAGCTGCTTTGGATATCTGCTTACCTGCCTGAATGTCTGGATTGGGATTCTCTTGTTTGTGCGCTGGAAGCCACAGTCAGACCCGCATCTCTGATGTCACCTCTTGCCATAAAGAGTTTCCATACAAGCTCTTGGAATCTTTCCATCATATTTTAATAAATGACTATTATGCCAACAGTCGTCATTTTATTTCCGTCTCTGGCTATAATCCATGATCAGTGAAAAACAGATTCTTCCTACTAATGATACAAAGATGAACAGATTCAGATTCCAAATCAGATTTCAAGAAAACATACGCAGAAGAACACGTACCTGATCCTTCTACACTCTCAATCAAATATAGTGTGAAGCAAACTAAAAAGAAACTCTTTTTAAAATCAATTACAGCGTAGATTCATTTTAGCTTATTCAAGATGTACAAAATAGAGTAAATCTTCAGTAAAACATTCAAAGTATTAAGTTAGTTTTTCCACAAATAAACATATTTAGATTGTAGTTTACTTCAAGATAAATTGCAAAGCACGTACACATTATGTTGAAACATAAGGGTATCATTTACAGACTATCTGCACTTTACCAAAATACAAGATGCAGAGGAGTTTCAATAAAGACACATGTCGGCGTTCTGCTGAGGTGGTGAAATCCGTTCGGCCTCCATGGGAACATTCAGACTGCATTCGTTTGGAAGTCTGTTTTTAGGTTTCTTCAAGTTCTCCTGAAAGAATGAGAAATAAGAAGAAAACTAATTAGAACAAGTGCACTTTAGCATACTTTAAAGAGTTACACTTTTTATGAAAAAATATACTTTACAAGAATATTCAAACTGGGATCTGAATGTAATGTTTTCAGACAGTTAACTGTATGTTAAGTGCAATGAAATGAAAATGTAAACAATTCCTAAATGTGGTCAAACTTATACAAACATTTAATGGAATATCAAAAATATGATTTCCACATTGTTATAAAGATATTTATCTATATATAAACCAAACCAAAACGTCATTATTCTCAATCCCACAGGCACAAAACAGCATTTCCACATTATACTGTACAGCAAAATTGATTGAGCTGTACCAAATTCTTCACAAGAACAGATCTGAGCTGTTTTAAATCAAAAAAAGACTGTGCAGACAGCATATATTTGGGCGAGAGCCCTAAACCAACACAACCGCACGACTGAAGCCCTTCATTTTGAGAGCCGCCCTGCTGAGAGACTGTGAGAACAGACTGTGGCAGTGGCAGATTCATTCAGACCGCTCAAATCCATCAGTATGGTAGTCAGTCACAGACAACAAGAGATTAAGATTGGATTATTCTACCACAACGATGAGTAAATATATCCTGGAAGTAACTCACAATGGAATGAAAGCCGTAATCAACACTTTTCACTTAAACAGACCCTTGTGAAAAAGAAGTACACTTCAGCATACTTTATTACGGAAATAATATGTGACCTGTGCTGACAAAATGAGTCGCAATGAGCAAATTTTCAAAAATGAGTTATTGTTATTTACACATTCTCTATTAAAAAACATTCATGATGTATGACTTTTTGGAATCAGACAAAAAATGACTGAGCTACACCTGTTTGAAGTCGATAGAGTCAGCAAAGTCCATTTTGAGAAAAATCGAGTTAAAGTTTTCTGAAGGTTCCAAAACAAAATCACAAACAAAAGCCTATATATTAAGATCTATTGTTCCGCACGGATCTAATATAATGTTTCCCATCAGTTAACCAACAGTTAACCAAACATTCACTTAAGACATAACAGATAATGTGAATACTCGCCAAGTATTTTGAAATACTGTAATTCTGTGTGTGTGTGTGTGTGTATATCGGGATCATGCACTGTCTGAGGCGTCTTTGTGACCACGCTTTGAATCTGTCGGCGCGTGTGAGATTGTTTTGTTTACATCAGCATGAGTTTGAAAATCACATTTCATTGGTTCAGACTCATGCCATTGAGAATTCGCTATGAATATTCACAAAGTTGGAATGCTGCGCTTTAAAACGATACCAAACTTGTGCTGAAGGGAAGCGCCAGTCGTAAAGAAGCGAGCAGAGAAAAAATGCATTTTTCATGGACAAGGGAAAGGTATTCCTCTCAGAAAACATACAAATAAAGATACTTTTAGATGTTTAATGGCTATTTGAAGCATTGGGATCACTAGACGAGAGCTTAATGAACTCATTTTTGTGAAAACCTCAAAATCGAGCAAAATTGACATTTTTCGGGTCACATATACTTAAGTGCAAACTGAATGTAATGTATTCAGATACTTAATTGGGCTGTTAATTGCAATTAAATTAAAACATTGCATTAATTTAAATTAGTTAGAGTACTTTTTAACCACTTAAGTAGAACTTAAGTACATCTTTATAAGTAATGTCATAATTGCTTTAGGGCTGCAACTAATGATTATTTTGATAATTGATTAGTTGGCCGATTATTTTTCCGATTAATCGATTAATCTGATAAAAAGCCCATTTTTTTTATTTTATTGACAAAACACACTATTCCACATCCTGCCCAATGCTGTCCTTCAAACAAACGTGTCAGCTGAGTGCTATGAAAACATACATAGTGAATATATCTACCATTTCATAAATTAACCATGATTTACAATGAACAAAACAAACAATAATAATAAAAATAAATAAATAACAGGGTTATTGTAGTTATTCAATGGTAACCACGAATTAACCATGGTTTTGCTTCAAATCCAGTTTAACTATATAGTATTTGTGTTGTTATACAAATGGTAATCAATACGCCAAAAAATCATGGTTTTACTATAATAAAACCATGGTTAATTTTCGTAAGGGTATGTTTGTGCTATACATTATGTGCAAAAAAGTTACTAAGCAAAAGGATAGTTTAAATCCCTACATTAGGGATGATATTAATGATATTAAAGAAAAACAAAAACACAAAAAAAACACAAACTCAGTGTTAGCAGATAAGAGGAATGTTCTGCAGGAACACACACACATTCGCAATGGACACAGTAACTGTTACTGTCATTTCTTTATCCTGTAGAGACGTCTTACATTTATATTCCATTACACGCTGTTATCCCTTTACAGTTACTACTCTCATAAAATATGTTGACTTTTAAACCTAAATTTAGCGTCCAACAGCAGATATTTCAGCTAAATTAATGTTTTTGCGCTGAATATTATTGTCTCCCTCTCGACTGCGTTCTGTCTGTTTGACGCGCATGTGCGCGGCACTTGTTCAGTGAAGTTTGAAACGCGGACTGTCTGTCAGGACGCGCTTTCATGCAAAATGGAAATACTCGCGTGAATTAGTAACATTTACAGATAAGGATATAACTACTGTTCTCTATATAGATCAGTGGATATAACCTGTAAAGTGAATGTTTTGCGCTGAGGACACACACGCATCTGTCATGACAGGGTATGTTAAACGCTAATGCATTAGCTTGAAGCTTAAAATAAAGAATTCTCATGTTTTGGGCACTTGGATTACGTACCCTTCCTGCAACAGCTCACTCTGTTTCCACTCCACTATTTCTAGATGCATTTTGTCCATAGAAATGCGTTAGTGCTGTAATATGGCGCGACTGGTGGAAGATTAGAGGGCAGACCCGACTAATCGATAATGAGAATCGTTGTCAATGATTTTCATTATCGATTATTATCGATTTTGTTGACTAGTTGTTGCAGCCCTAAATTGCTTGTTTTGTTGTCGAAATATTTAAAGTGTACTGCCCAATGTACCGACAAGCATTTATGATGAACTAAAACACTTTAATGTAATTTCTGTCATGAATTTAAATATACTTGAAATTACACATTTGTAAGGATGAAATAACTAAGTAGCATGACAAAAGATTAAATACAGATGTACTTAAAAGATTTTAATTTGGCGTTATTACAAAGTGCACTTTCTAAAAGAGTACTTGAGTATGTTAAGAAACAGTCATGAAAGTGTCCTCTCTAAGTACACTTAAGTGGTCTTTTATTTCATTAATATTATATTATTTATTTTTTTAAATATACTTTTCAGATCTGAATTACCCTAAGTGCACATTCAATACAATTAAGCACAATTAATTTTATTACAAGGATTAGTTCTCCCAAAAATTTTAATTTTGTAATTTACTCACTCTCAAGTTGTTCTAAACCTGTATGACTTTCTTTCTTCTGTGGAAAACAAAATAAGATATTGTGTTTTTGTCCATAGAATGAAAGTCAGTGGGGACCAAAGCAACATCACTGACTAATAATGACAGAATTTAGAATTTTAACCATAATTGTAATATTCATTAACATATCATTAATTATGAAGCCCAGCTAACAACCTCATGTATACATATTTAATAATATCAGCCCTGCGTCTTCTACACAAACAGTAAAGGCCTATAAATAATCAGCATCCATCAATAAATAGACATCAGACCATGGTTACATGTAACGAGAAACTTTTAGCTCAGCTTAAAATACTGCTCGGAGGCCTTGACCCAAACTTCCCAACTACTGAAATGGACGAATTAATAGATGCATATTAAATAGGAGCAGTTGGATTGTTATGCTAAACCTCACCTCAACATGCAAAACAAATGTGGTGGGTTTGAAATGGAACACAGCGAAGGTCACTGTCCTTTCATTTAAATGCATGTATTATACATAAGTTTATATATAAAAAAAGAAGGACCACAAAAGCACTAATGTGTATTTTCTATCCTTATTAGTCATGAGGAAAAAGATTTTTTTTTTAAACTCTTTAAGCACCTGGACCTCGCTCTCAGCATTCCATTAATTACCCAGACAATGGCAACAACTTCAGAGGCAGATTTTTCAATTTCAGAGAGAAAAAGAGGCAGACAGACAGACAGAGGGAAGAGAAATAGAGGCTGGGAGAGGGGGAACGAGATAGATGGAGGGAGATGGAGAGAGAAACGCATGTATTCAGGCTCTTCATGCTATACCAGCACTTAAATCCAACGGACCTCCCATAAAAAAGCCTCAAGGTTACGTCCGATTGAAAATCCTCACAAACAACCACTTCAGAAATCCATTTAGAGCCAGTGCTAGAACATCTAATTCAAACATGTTGTCCTGTTAAAATGGTCGCATAGTTCCTCTAAAACTCTTTTTCTGCTGCTGCCGTTTGCCAGGCCTCTTTGTAAAGGCGATTAAATTTCCACATTCTGAAGCACAAAGACATAATTACACAGGATCAGAAATGCAGCCCAAACAGAAGGTCAGACATGAAAAATGACCTCTTATTGTCACAAATGATAGGCCGTTTTGCCAAGAGTAATTTGTAACAATACCTCCACTCGCAGTTCGTCGAAATGGCCAATGGAACACGGCCCAGATAGGAAAAACTGTTTTGTAGGTAATGAGAGTTCAATGGAGTGTATATATATACCAAGAAACTCACTAATCATTTATTCTTTAAAGAAAGTTTTAATTGTCATAATTTACTCGCCCTCAAATCCGTTTGACTTTCTTTTTTCCATAAAAACACAAAAGGAGACATTATGAAGAATGTTTATGCTGCTCTTTTTCATTAAGAAAATACATACTACATAAAGTAGTTCATATTTGTGTGTTATTGGTTACAAACACCTAAGAACCAGTGTCGTTTGGAATCATGACGGCAAACACACCATGGTTATTATCATTAACTAAAGCGGCACTCAAAAAAAATTAAGCCTTTTTTAAGATTTACGCATAATTACCTATTTTAATGTAATAATCAAACAATCCTTAATCAATTATTCAATTAAAATGTGTAAGGATCACTTACTGCTGCATGGCTGATTGTTTGTCTATGTCATTTTGTATGTTAAAAGACGAGAAAATAACAATAAAAATTTGATAAAACAAATGTGTAAGGATTATTCAATTCAATTTGATGGAATTTTACTATTAAATTACATTTTTTAGTGTATTAAAAACATTGCTGTTAATTGAAATTAAGCTGAAATAAGTTATTACTTATGTCATGTATCATGCAATAAGATATATTACATGAAAAACTTAAATTAAAGGAAAATTAGAAATGTTGGCAACTAAGTTGAAGTACTAAAGGTATTAACTGGAAACAAATAAAAACTAAAACAACTAAAAAAGATAATAAAAATGACAAAAACTAAATATATAAAAAAAACTATATATACATATATATATATATATATATATATATATATATATATATATATATATATATATATATATATATATATATTTAGTTAGATATATATATATATATACTACGGGGCTGTTGAATGCTTGAATCTGATTGGTTGACGAACGTTCTAAGGTGTGCAATTATTTTCAGGGAAACACACAGCAAAAGTAGTTCAAGGCAGGTCTTGACCGCATTACAGTTCCATATCACTTCGCCAAATGATTTCAGTTATTCCAAATGTCCTTACAGCCGAAAGAACCAAAACCCACAACGACACTGACCAAGCAAATAAATCTAGTTACGACACATAACAAATTACGACAAATTATTTCCATGTTTTTTCCACAAAATTACGTTTAATTATTACTCCGCTTCGCGTCGTGACCGCATTACCACCTTGGGTGTGCATTATTTTTCTAATAATTCAACGGCCCGTCGTCAATTATTCCTTACATAAATAATACAAAAAAACACTGATATGCACAAGTGCAAATATGCATAACCGTAGCCAGCTATGAGGTCACTGAGGTCCGGACCTCTGTATTTTTCCGAGGTGTATATAATAAATGTTGTGAAATAATCGACTAATATAGTATTAACTCTACTTTAGTGCTGCAAGGATATTGCACAGCACCAAGATCTTCTCATCTGAGCTCCTCATCGGTCTGTCACCGCTCATCAGTGTCAAAATATTTGAGATGATGACCAATCAAATTAAAGTAGGCGGGCCTTATGTTCACAGAAGCAGCTGAGCGTGAATTCTAGCGCGACACTTCGGTTAACTGTCATAAAGTGCGAGATAAGATGTAAGTATCTAAATATTTCATATTTGACAGCTGTTTTAGGATAGAATAATCAGGCAAACTAATAAACTTTTGTCTAATTTTGCCATTTTGAACTGGAAATAGGCCAAATTTACATGATTCATGTAATGTAACTGTGTAAGGGGGCAAGAAACATTAAAGGGGTCATGAACTGCGTTGTTTTATTGTTTTATGATGTTTCCTGGGGTGCACTTATAATGTTAGAATGCTTTTTACATCAAAAATTGTCATAATTTATAAATAAAAGGCACTTTTCCTACCCTGATTTTAGCCCTCTGGTTTGAACGCTCTGTTTTAAGGGGCGTGTCTGCTGTGAGACTTCAGTGTAAACGCCCACTGCTGTGATTGGCTAACGTCTTTCCATTTGAAATAGTATTACTCTCTCTTTTAGCGCGTTTTTACTATTACAGCTCTCATGGTTAACTAATCGTGAAAAGTGTTGCATTACATTTAGATCTATGGCATTATATTCAGATCGTGGCATGAAAGGTTGCAAAGATGAACATTGTAGCCGATCACAGACATGCTGAGCGCATGAAAGCAGTGATCTCGTCATTGCAACTCAGTTTCTGTACACTAACAAATGCTTTCATCTTCACTAACAGTGCAAACGTGATATAGTTAAGAGATTTGTTGAATAAAACGGGAGTCACTGATAAACGCGTCACTGATAAACTCTCGCCATTTGATTGACAGCTCCAGCACGCGCTGCTCCAACGATTGCAAAGGGAGCTTTCTTTGATCGCTTTCTTTATAGAATTTAATCACCGTTAAATAACAGATTATTTTCATCCTACTAAGAGAAACAACGCAAGTTGTTGTTTAGTCACTGGTTTGATTTACTGACACACAGACAAAGAACATCTGACTGTACATGAATAATTACATTTCAGATCAGGCATTAGAATTAACAGTTACTTACATGTTGCATTACTGTCGAGCCCAGGCACTGCACAATATTTTGTAATCCTCAACGGCATGTTTATTGCTTGGTAGCTCGATCTGGTTTAACACCACGTAGGCCTATGTTACTTTTAGGCTACCTATTCTATTGCATGTCATGCGTGAATCGGTGGGCGGGGCTAAACAGGCAGTGATGAAGTAGACGTTGATCTTCTTCTGCACAGGCGGTGCTTGCCTCCCTTTGACGTCAGAGATTCCCACTTTGAAAAACGTCTCGGTTACATATGTAACCCTCGTTCCCTGAAGGAGGGAACGGAGACGTACGTCGGACGTCACCGACGAATTGGGATCACTTCTGGGAGCCCCTATCAGCTTCGAGTGTATACAGAACGGGCCAATGGCCATTGCCGTGCGAGATTTGCATCTCGCGCTCCGCCGAGATGCTCCGCCACGTCTGACTGCCGCAGGTTGCAGAGGAATTCAACAGGGTTCGCCAACCTGGGGAACTCGACTGGAGCATATCAGCGCACGTATCCGGTCCATGAGGAGGGGAATGGCGCAGCAAGCCGACACAAGAGCGGGCACTTCGGTGTTACTGGCTATTTGAAGCGAGCACACGGGAACAAACCGGCTCTACACGTAGGCTATAGAATCTAGCGAACGTGTTAGGTGTCGCCCAGCCCGCAGCTCTACATATATCTGTCAGCGAGGCGCCATGCGCCAGCACCCAGGAAGAGGTCGATTCGTCGACCGAAAATGCCTGCAGGCCCCCTACCCTCTTGATGGAAGCCAATGCAGTCAGGAGTACTGTCTTCTAAGACAGGATTTTTAACTCCGCTGACTGCAAAGGTTCAAGCGGCGCTCTCTCAGGGCGGTTAGCACCAGAGATAAGTCCCAAGAGGGTATAGAGTGAGAGCGAGGCGGATTTAGTCTCCTCGCCCCCCTCAGGAACCTGACAATCAGATCGTGCTTCCCCACAGACTTACCTTCAACTACCTCATGATGTGCGGCAATGGCGGCAACAACACTTTGAAGGTGGAGGAGACAGCCTTCGCTCCAACCCTTCTTGCAGGACGGAAAGCACAGAGCCGATCGAACATCTTTCAGGGGTCTTCTCGACAGGAAGAACACCATTAGACGAACAGGTTCCACTTACAAGCATAGAGGCGCCTCATAGAGGGGGCTCTAACAGAAGTGATGGTGTCTATCACAGCCTGTGGTAGGCCACCTAGAACCTACGCGTCCCGTCCAGGGACCAGACATGGAGTTTCCAGAGGTCCAGACGCAGGTGCCATAGGGTGCCCCGTCTCTGAGTCACTCAGAGGAATGGACCAAGGAGGGGCTGTCGCGAGGAGCACTAGTTCCGGGAACCAGATCCGGTTGGGCCAGTACGGCGCAACTAACAAGACCTGCTCCTCGTCCTCCCTAACTTTGCACAGGGTCTGTGCAAGAAGGCTCACTGGGGGGAACGCATACTTGCGTAGGCCCCGGGGCCAGCTGAGTGCCAGCTCGTCGGCTGCACAATTGGGCAGGCCAGGAAGGAGTGGTACGAAGCGACCTCAGATGCTTCTGGCTCCAGAGGAGATGGCGGGCGAGTTGCGACATGCGACGGAAGCGTAGACCACCCTGTTTGTTGACGTACGCAACGGTCGCAGTGTTTTCACACAGACCAGGACGTGCTTGCCACGTAGCGGCCCCTTGAGGCGGCCCGGCGCAATATGTACTGCTAGCAACTCGAGGCAGTTGATATGCCAATGCAGTTGGGGCCCCGTCCACAGACCCGAACTGCATGCCCGTTGTACGTAGCCCCCCAGCCGGTGGCAGAGGCATCCGTGGAGACACAGCATGCCTGGACACCTGTTCTAGGGGAACTCCTGCCCATAGAAACAAAGGGTCTGCCCACGGGCCGAAGGTTTGGCGGCAATTCGGTGTGATTGGAACACGGAATGAACCGCTCTGCCATGCCCATCTTGGGACTCGGTCGTGTAGCCAGTGTTGAAGCGACCTCATATGAAGCAATCCGAGCGGAGTTACTGTGGCGCGGATGCCATATCCCCCAGGAGCCTCTGAAAATGTTTCAGTGGGAGCGCTGTTCTGCGTTTGAACGAATTCATGCAGTTCAACACCGACTGGACGCGCTCCTCTGTGAGGCGCGCTGTCAGGTTGACCGAATCCAACTCCCCACCGAGAAAAGAGATTGTCTGCCTGGGGCAGAGTCTGCTCTTTTCCCAGTTGGCCCGAAGTCCCAACGGGCTGAGGTGACTGAGCACCTTAGGAACAGCCTGAAGGGAAGAACTTCAGGTCGATCGCTGCAAACCAGTCTTGGGGACGGATGCACTTTCAAATGCGTGTCTGCGTCAACATCCTGAACGGGCAGCTTGTGAAGGGCCCAGTTCAGGACTCGCAGGTCCAAGACTGGTCATAACCCACCGCCTTTCCTGGGCACAATGAAGTAGTGGCTGTAAAACCCCATCTTCATATCGGCTAGAGGGACCGGCTCCAATCGTGTCCTTCGCCAGTAGGACTTTGATCTCTTCCCACAAGACAGGGGCATCGCAGCTCCACACAGAAGTGAAGTGGACACCTCACGAACTTGGAGGACGCCGTGCGAACTGAATCGCGTAGCCGAGCCTAATGGTGCAGGTGAGCCAGCAGGACGGCCCCGGAAGGGCTAGCTAGGCTTCCAGAAACCGTACCAATGGACCCACCCTGCACCACAGACGTACCCGCGGTAGGGCAGCGAAGTGGAGGGCAGGGACCCGACCCAAGAGGCATAGCATCCTGAGGTGGGGTCTGAGTGCGTAGCAGCACCTACCTGCCCCCACGGTTGGACAGAGGGTACGAGAGAAGGCATGGTAGCGTTCTCGAGCCGTACACTGCTGTCCGCTGGCGACTGAAGGAGAGGCTGAGAGTGGCAAGGCTTTGTGGCGTCGCACACTGTCTACCTTACCTCCTTCCTCAGCGGGGAACGAGAGTGGCGAGGCATAGCGTCGCGCACTGTCGTCCTCGCACCGCTGAGAAGAGGGGAATGAGAGCAGCGAGGCTTTGTGACGTCGTACACTGTCATTCTCGCCTTCTTGTGGGGAGGGGAACGAGAGCGGCAAGGCTTTGTAACGTCACACGCTGCCATTCCTGGGCTCCCGAGACCCAGAGGTATCGGAACTGCTCTTAGAATTTGGGTACCACTGGCTATAACACCAGAGGCGGAACAGAATTTTTCTGCACCCGGCCCTCCTCCGGGGAAGAGCAGCTCCGACAAAGTCCGGGTCATCGTGGCATCGTGGAACTGATGCCCATGGCGACAAGCAGACCGAGGGGCTGCCGCTGAGGAACAGCTACCTCAGCCCGCTTTGAACTGTGGAGACTGCTGGGCACAGTCACCGGCAGTGTCGCCAAAAGGGTCACCTTGTGAGATGGGAACATCGCGAAAGCGTACTTTGGCGACGTCCGCACCTCCTCAGGGTTAGCCCAAGGGTGTTTCTGGACCAGGGTGGACATCGTCTGGCCAAGGGCCAGCGTTGTGACTTTAAATATGATCAGTCACTGTTCGCAGCTCAACCTCGGCTCAGAACTACCCTCGTCTCTTTTTAAGAGTGCAGGGCAGAGGTGGCCTGCCAGTGGCACTGCCACCCCACCGATGAGGGTAGTGAGAGAGGGGAAAACTTTATACAGAATTATGGCCCCTTTGGTGTTCCATATTTTGGCACCAAAAAGTTCCACACTGCCAAAGCTTTCCAATGCACATCCGGGGAAAAGGCAAGGGGGCGGGCAAGGCGATTTACGCGTTGCACTACGCCTCAGCCACTCGTGAAAGCATGGCTGTCAAGTCTGAATCTGTTTCAGCATGAGCACACACTATTATAGTGTGTATAGTGAGGTTTTGAGTCTCGACCGTGCATCTAAAGTGCCGAGTGACGTGCTGGGTTGCCGTGACAACCCGCGCTGTCAGCTAGACGGCACACGGCGCGCTGAACGCTCAAACCTTACGAGGAAGGAGAGACGAACAGCACACCAACGTGATCACATTCTCCTGAGAGAACATGGACCACCCACGAATGCAATCTCAACATGCTTATGTGAGAGAGGTTGTGGCCGTCAAAAAGGACAGGAAACAACCGCATCCAGAAACGCACGGGTGGACTGTCTTGAAAAAGACGCAGTGTCACACCCGTGTACTCTTTTAGGGGAAAAGCTCTTTTAACGTGCTGAAGCACCCAGGGAGATAGCCGCGGCAAAAACACAGGGAATAGTGCAGCCTGTGTTTTGCACTCAGAGTAATGTGAACGCCCAAGAGTTGCTGTAATAACAGCAGTTTTTGCTCTCAGTGAGCTCACGGTCCTCGCTGCTGTGCCTTCACACCAACACTCAGAGCTTCTCCTCTCTCGTTCTGATTATCTCTGTATAATACAGGAACACTCTTCAGCAGCACACATTCGGCTCCGAAGTGAATGACAAATGTGCGCTGCATCCGCTTCCTGTTTATACCCGTGGTGCGGGGCGGAGCGCGAGATGCAAATCTCGCACGCCAATGGCCATTGGCCCGTTCTGTATACACTCGAAGCTGATAGGGGCTCCCAGAAGTGATCCCACGTCGAACGTGACCGACTGAAAGGGAACCTGTCGTTTGCTGGGCCTGGTGTCAATAAAAGCTTTTATTGGACTAACAAGGAAGTTTTCAGTTCATGACCCCTTTAACAAAACCGTTTTCATCATATTAGGCATAAGATTAATAATAAATGTGTACATATTGTAAATGAATTTAATAAACTTAGTTACCTAGCTTTCCTGGTAGCCTTCAGTAAATTCACTTATCTAAGAAAATGATTTATAAAACATAAATCAGTTGACCCATCACCCTATACTTTTACTGATACAGATGAAAATGAAAAGACTATCAGTCAAAGCTCAGCTTTAGGAGGGGAAGAGAGAGGGCAAGATAAGGATACTAAGAGAAAAAGAAGAGTGATGGAGATGAGGAGAGAGCAGGTATTGACAAATAATCTACTACCCAATGACATAGTTTTAAAGCTATTGTTATCCAATTTTTTGGCCTTCAAACGTCTTAAAATGCACAGATCAGAGCCTACGGCCCTGCAAATATGTGAATGACAGTGAACCGCATTTAAATTTTGGTGTATTTCAAATCATATTTTTTTGAAGATTTAAAATATTGTGCACAAGACATATATCGACCACTTTCATAGTTTTTTTTTGTTGTTGTAATTTTTTATTTTGTCTCCATTATTTTATTGTATAGGGAACAAAGCACCCAGGACAATGTACTAAACTAATTTTATCATATTTTATTGTGCTTTTTTGTCCTTTTTAAAGCTTCCCTGCTTATTGTATGGAAAAGTGCAGCGTGAACATTCTGCTAAACGTCTTCTGTTGTGTTGCACGAAAACACGAAAATCATACAGGTTTGGGAAGTGTCTGAGCTTCGACACAGAATTAAGATTTAAGATGCCATTTCATTACAACCCAGTTACTTATAAAACATACTGTATGTCATTTAGACACAAGTAAATATGGTTAAATATTTGAGGCTAGTAACCGTAAAAAAAACAAACCCCACAGTAACTCTAAGCAGACTCTGTTTCACCAAAATGCCTTTGAGAAGACAACTTAAAATCATTTAAATTATTGCAGTATTATTGCAAAATCTGCAACTTATAATAATTGTATAAGTGGTGCAGTTAAGCGCTTCTGGTTGGAATGAACGCCAGACTCAGAGTGAAGCATCGTTAATGAGATCCGATATGCCTAAAACACTTAACAACGTGCCTATGGATCCAAGAACAATACTTTGTAAATGACAAGCCAACAAAACGTGAAACCAGAGAGCTGGCCACTGTATCCCGAACCAACCCAAATCCTCAAAAGTTCAAATATCTGCTTATTTTCTAAAACTAATACCATTATTAAATAAAACAATAAATCAAGGCTAAAATGTGCTGCGTTCGTTCTGAATTGCATTTGGGATTTGGTGGGTTATATGGATACCGTTGTTGGCGAAGACACGCAAAAAGTACACAAATATATTCTCTTCCTGGATCTTCCCTTTTAATATACAGTGGGGAGAACAAGTATTTGATACACTGCCGATTTTGCAGGTTTGCCCACTTACAAAGCATGTAGAAGTCTGTAATTTTTATCATAGGTACACTTCAACTGTGACAGACGGAATCTAAAAAAAAATCCAGAAAATCACATTGTATGATTTTAAATAATTAATTTGCATTTTATTGCATGACATAAGTATTTGATCACCTACCAACCAGTAAGAATTCCGGCTCTCACAGACCTGTTAGTTTTTCTTTAAGAAGCCCTCCTGTTCTCCACTCATTACCTGTATTAACTGCACCTGTTTGAACTCGTTACCTGTATAAATGACACCTGTCCACACACTCAATCAAACAGACTCCAACCTCTCCACAATGGCCAAGACCAGAGAGCTGTGTAAGGACATCAGGGATAAAATTGTAGACCTGCACAAGGCTGGGATGGGCTACAGGACAATAGGCAAGCAGCTTGGTGAGAAGGCAACAACTGTTGGCGCAATTATTAGAAAATGGAAGAAGTTCAAGATGACGGTCAATCTTCCTCGGTCTGGGGCACCATGCAAGATCTCACCTCGTGGGGCATCAATGATCATGAGGAAGGTGAGGGATCAGCCCAGAACTACACGGCAGGACCTGGTCAATGACCTGAAGAGAGCTGGGACCACAGTCTCAAAGAAAACCATTAGTAACACACTACGCCGTCATGGATTAAAATCCTGCAGCGCACGCAAGGTCCCCCTGCTCAAGCCAGCGCATGTCCAGGCCCGTCTGAAGTTTGCCAATGACCATCTGGATGATCCAGAGGAGGAATGGGAGAAGGTCATGTGGTCTGATGAGACAAAAATAGAGCTTTTTGGTCTAAACTCCACTCGCCGTGTTTGGAGGAAGAAGAAGGATGAGTACAACCCCAAGAACACCATCCCAACCGTGAAGCATGGAGGTGGAAACATCATTCTTTGGGGATGCTTTTCTGCAATGGGGACAGGATGACTGCACCGTATTAAGGGGAGGATGGATGGGGCCATGTATCGCGAGATCTTGGCCAACAACCTCCTTCCCTCAGTAAGAGCATTGAAGATGGGTCGTGGCTGGGTCTTCCAGCATGACAACGACCCGAAACACACAGCCAGGGCAACTAAGGAGTGGCTCCGTAAGAAGCATCTCAAGGTCCTGGAGTGGCCTAGCCAGTCTCCAGACCTGAACCCAATAGAAAATCTTTGGAGGGAGCTGAAAGTCCGTATTGCCCAGCGACAGCCCCGAAACCTGAAGGATCTGGAGAAGGTCTGTATGGAGGAGTGGGCCAAAATCCCTGCTGCAGTGTGTGCAAACTTGGTCAAAAACTACAGGAAACGTATGATCTCTGTAATTGCAAACAAAGGTTTCTGTACCAAATATTAAGTTCTGCTTTTCTGATGTATCAAATACTTATGTCATGCAATAAAATGCAAATTATTTACTTAAAAATCATACAATGTGATTTTCTGGATTTTTGTTTTAGATTCCGTCACTCACAGTTGAAGAGTACCTATGATAAAAATTGCAGACTTCTACATGCTTTGCAAGTGGGCAAACCTGCAAAATCGGCAGTGTATCAAATACTTGTTCTCCCCACTGTAAGGGGAGGGTGTATCCAAGGTCAGTTCCTGATTGTGCCTCCTCCAATGAGGTGCAAGATTCAATACTTAAGTGTTTCTTTGTGGTCTGACAATGGGAAGTGTCAGAATTTTCAATACATATGCTTGGAAATGTCACCCAAGGTCATACGAGCACAGCAGGAGCACGAGCAGACAAACATGAATATATAACGAAATCAAACACAAGGCATGACATGCTCTTTGCAGACACGGCTACAAAATCATGCATGCTGTATAACACAAATTTAGAGCTACACAAATAGCATAATATCAGTTGCACTTTATTTTACAGTACGTGTACATACAGTGTACTTACCTAAGAAAGTACTGGGTAACTACATGGGTTAAGGTTAGGTTTAGGGGTAGGTTCAGGGTTATTACCCATTATTGCAATTACTATAACAAGTACATAGTATGTACATGGGGAACAGGACTGTAAAATAAAGTGCTACCATAAAATCAATAATAACAGCCTGGAAAAAGTTGGTAAAGCTGAACTTTGCAGATGTTGAACTTGTTCAGAGACTGAACAGGTCTTACTGTCCAGCAAGGCTGTTCAACCTTGAATTGTGACCCACTAATGGAACACTCAGGAAACAGCAGAGATTGGGAAGGTTCACACCGCAGCACAAGCAAATCAAACACAATAAGGAAACGCTGCTAACACACTCCTCAAAACTCCAGCTCTGGAATCCATCCGTCAGGCCTCGAGTCCTGGAGTCAGGCCTTGAAAACGCATCTTTTTCTCTCTGTATTGGCCTTCTGTCCACACTGAGACGGCGTTTTTATTTACGAAAACTGAGCTTTTTGAAAACACCGTTTTTGTGTTGTAGTGTCTGTGAAAACGGAGGCATTTGAAAATGATGACGCATGATTATTCATGTGATGCATATTGTACCAATAGATATTAATGTTTACCAATATTGTACCTGTTATGTGCTATTCACTTTCACACTGTTGTTACTTTTTGCACACTCTTCATATCGCAGTTCTGCAAAGATGACAGAACAGTTTCCTCTGGAAAAACATGAGAGCAGTTGTGTATTAGACCAAACATACACTATATTGCCAAAAGTATTGGGACACCCCTGCAAATCATTGAATTCAGGTGTTCCAGTCACTTCCATGGCCATAGGTATATAAAATCAAGCTTCAACAAACATTTGTGAAAGAATGGGTCGCTCTCAGGAGCTCAGTGAATTCAAGCGTGGTACCGTTATAGGTTGCCACCTGTGCAATAAGTCCATTCGTGAAATTTAAATATTCCACGGTCAACTGTTAGTGGTATTATAACAAAATGGAAGCAATTGGGAACAACAGCAACCCAGCCACAAAGTGGTAGGCCACGTAAAATCACAGAGCGGGGTCAGCGCATGCTGAGGTGCACGGTGCGCAGTCAATAGCTACAGACCTCCAAACTTTGTGTGGCCTTCAGAGCTTGGGCTTGGCCCCTTAGTTCCAGTGAAAGGAACTCTTAATGCTTCAGCATACCAAGACATTTTGGACAATTTCATGCTCCCAACTTTGTGGGAACCCGATAAAACACCTTTGGGATGAATTAGAGCGGAGACTGCGAGCCAGGCCTTCTCGTCCAACATCAATGCCTGACCTCACAAATGCACTTCTAGAAAAATGGTAAAAAATTACTCCTAAATACTCCTAAACCTTGTGGAAAGCCTTCCCAGAAGAGTTGAAGCTGTTATAGCTGCAAAGGGTGGGCCAACTCCATATTAAACCCTACGGATTAAGAAGGGATGTCATTAAAGTTCATGTGCATGCAAAGGCAGGTGTCCCAAAACTTTTGGCAATATAGTGTATAATGATGAGTGAGTGCGACCTGGACGCATCAGTGAATGGTGAGATATTTTGCTAAATAAAATGATCCTGCCAGAAGAATTGCGTGATAACTTAATTATGTCTCATCTCAGTGAGCTTTTGTGAGGGTTTACGCATGTGCAGTAAGGTGAATTTTGCGTTTTCCGACGTTTCAGTGTGGACGAGAAACCTTTGGAAAAAGCTTAAAAATGCTAGTATGGACGGAGAGCATTTATCATCTGAAGAAGGTGGACTGTTAGCTAAAACTGTTATTGTGCCACTTTTTTTTGACCGTTATGTTTGTTTTTCATTAGGTCGACATTTTCATATGTAACCGGATTAATGTAGACGTAGCCTCAACTATAAAACATTAACTGCACATTTATAAAGGTAACACTTTACAATAAGGTTGTATTAGTTAACATTAGTTAATGCATTAGTTAACATGAACTAACCATGAACAACACCTCTATTCAGCATTAGTTAATCTTTGTTAACGTTAGTTAATAAAAATACAGCTGCTCATGGTTTGTTCATGTTAGTTCACAGTGCATTAACTAATGTTAACAAGATTTGAATAATGCATTAGTAAATGTTGAAATTAACATTAACAAAGATAAATAAATGCTTTATAAGTGCAGTTCATTATTAGTTCATGTTAACTAATGTAGTTAACTAATGTTAACTAATGAACCTTATTGTAAAGTGTTACCTTCCAACTAGTTTGAAATTTTGAATTATTGTCAGTGGTAATCAACAGCATGCCACTGATGTTTCTGATATATCTACTCATTTTGAAATCAACCTGGAACAGAAATTATTTGAAATAGCAGAGTGTCTTAGTTTAATTCCTATGCACTAATGCACCAAATAATATCATTTTTGTCTTCTTCAAAACAGCCAGCAGCACCTGCTTAACAATTTTAGGACATTCGCCAGGGCTACAAGATATGCAGAAATAAGGCAAATGCATCACACAAGTCTCTGTTGATCGTTCGTTCAGGATTTTGGTGAAGAAAGAGCATTGAAGAACCTTTGGACGTCCGCCTTGCCTTCTTCTGATAAACAGCTGTTCGTACACAGCAGATAGTTGATGGCAAATCAGCAGTTATTTAGTCTGCCAGTCGATCCTTGGAGACCGTTCAGTTCCTCTACAACACTGGTTCCCTGGCAGCAGCTACTTGATATCAGACAGCCTGTGTACGCCAAGCGAACATGACACGCTCTGAAAGAGGGCCACATCAGAGGGCCGGAGCCTGGGAGCATCAAAGAGAGCGTGGAGGGAGCTCCGGGGGGAACACTGGTGTGCATCTGTTTCAGTATGCATCAGAGAGGAGGGCTGCTTTGTGTCACCTGCAGAGAGAACCAGGCAAAGCCCGTCAAGCTGTCATTGACCTGTGGCAAGATTGTCGGTGCCTGCCGCCACTGTTAGTGTGTGTGCGCGTTCGCGAAGGGAGAAATTGTATCTGCTTAACATCAGAGGGCCGAAGGAATTCTGATTGACATTGTGTGATGTGTATACTAACAGGCTGTAGATCATGGGCAGATGTGAAATACCTCTCCTGAGAACTGTTTACTTATTTCTTCAGGGGTTTTTTTTTACATTTGGGCCAGAGTCGAACCCAATTTTCCCACATGAGCACCTTGGCTTAATTTGACTGGGGGGAAACATGCTAATTGCAAGCTAACAGCTCCAACTTCCAAAGCGATAGTTCACCTAAAAATCATTGTTTACTTATCCTCATGTTGTTCCAAACTAGTATAAATTTCTTTCGTCCACATTTTTTGTAGAAAGACTTAGGCAAACTTAGGCAGACGTCACTAGGCACACAGCATTGTAGACTTGACAAGATTCATTTAGACAGGATGGAGACGTCCTTTTCCTACTGAAAATTCAGGGCACGTTAAGCAGCGAACTAATGAAAAACAAACATAATAGTCAAAAAAGTTTAGCTAAAAGCCCACCTTCTTCAGATAAATACTATAACTCGGTTGCAAAACCTATTGAACTACTTATTTAGGGGCTGTTCACAGTTTTCGTATTCCATGGCGCAACTTTTCCATTGTTTTTCCAATTTAAACATGCACATGTAAACTTTTGTTGCGCTCACAACTTGCGTCTTGTATAACATTTTGAGCATGACAGCAATCTAAGAGTTTTAAAAAAGCGTCTCCAGACCTTGTCTATGTCTTGCGTTTTTCACCACAAAAATTCATTCTATGTGAATTTCTCATTTTGTAACATTTTATAACATTAAACACATGGGATACCTTGTTTTAGCCAAATAAGGCAGCATCGCATGTAACCGTCCCAGAATGCATTGCAAAAATATTCCTCCAAGATGACTGGTCAAATCAAACTAGTTATACGTCATTCAATGTGGAAATATGGGAAAAAAAATTATTATTATTTGACCCAACATTTGTGTTTATGCTAATTAGTCTTTAGCATAGCAACATGCTAATGTCAAACTCTGTTGGACTCAAACGTGAGTCACAGATAAACACTATTTGTTTGCATGCACAGTTGTTGACAATGTAGAATTAGTTAAGGTTACATGATCGTTAGCATGCTACATTTAACTCTTCAACTCTTGACAACTCTTCCCCGCCACTGACGCATATTTCCGTCATTTATGACACAATGCTTCCCCACCATTGATGCAAATTTCCGTCATTTATGACACAATGCTTCCTCGCCATTGACGCAAATTTTCGTCATTTATGAGACAATGCTTCCCCACCATTGATGCAAATTTCCGTAATTTATGAGGCAACTCTTCCCCGCCACTGACGCATATTTCCGTCATTTATGACACAATGCTTCCTCGCCATTGATGCAAATTTTCGTCATTTATGAGACAATGCTTCCCCACCATTGACGCAAATTTCCGTCATTTATGAGACAACTCTTCCCCGCCACTGACGCATATTTCCGTCATTTATGACACAATGCTTCCCCACCATTGACGCAAATTTCCGTCATTTATGACACAATGCTTCCCCGCCATTGACGCAAATTTCCATCATTTATGAGACAACTCTTCCCCGCCACTGACGCAAATTTCCGTCATTTATGAGACAATGCTTCCCCGCTATTGACGCAAATTTCTGTCATTTATGAGACAACGCTTCCAGGTTTTTTTTTCTGGCTTTCCGTGTTTTTACTGTTATACGGTAGGGGGCACTATGACACATCTTCTGAAAAAGTACTGAATCTCCTCATCAAAACACAGGCGAAGAAGAAGCAGAAACAAGCAATAGCATATGTAAGCAGATGCATACTGTATCATCAAACATTAAGCAGCATAAAAACTATGCCTAATGTTACTGAATGAAATGTCGACCCAGGACAAGCTACAGGACTGTGAAGCTTTGGGGGTGTTGATGGATTCTGTCTACTCCATCTATGTTTTGATCATCGTTCTGAATCCAATCTGGATGGATGTAGTCTTTGACAAAAACACAATTTACTCAGATTTTTGTTCAAAATTATGCTTTTTTTTAATGAATAATGCACATATTCTAGGGGCCATGAAAATTTTGTGAAAATGATACAAAATGCTGCCGGTGGCTGGCAACTTTTGTTTTTCAAAAACGCTGCCGTGGAAAGAGTTAAAAGATGACGAGCATGCTAAGCAGATCACTAAGTTTTGGATTTGGTTTTGAAATATATATATATCAGTTTGTCTAGTTTGATGCTACAAACCAATTTTTTAAATGGCTCAAACATGCAAAAATATAAAGATAAAGCCATTCCCCAAGTGTGTGAAAAACACAAATTAAAACAATATTTTTTGAAATGAGAGACATTTTTATGAATTTCTTTTGGCTAGCGCTGGACACACATGAGGAGATCAGAAAGCAAATGCCGCCTTTGATATACACATCAGATTAAAATTTGGCACTCATGAATAATGAATGCATGTGGTGGGGGAGCATCTTCAATGAGCCAGGAGAGAGCAGTAGTACCCGCTCAGCTAGGGTCTGGCACGCGGCTCTAATGACTTCACCCAGAGACCACCATGAGCCCCTGTGAGTCATTTCACACCACTAACAACAGCAGCACGCTATGGCAGCGCAAGCTGTTTAATTAAGCATTAGACTAATCTGCCTCTATTGAGCCAAACGTCTGTAGGACTACTGAGAGGGATATGAGATTTTAAATGTTTTAGGTCAAAATGAGAGCGTGGTTCTGTTCTCTCAAACTGCTGACCAGCATTTCAGTGTAAACAGGAAAATACCATCAACATGAATGGAAGCATCTTTTTTCATTCTCTTTGTCCCAGCTGTGTAAATGAATAAACAATATTTGGTAATCCATATTATTATACATTTATTTTTAATCATTCTAAACTAAAGTGTTCTAAAGTGGCATACAGTACCATTACAACATGGACAGTACTCCTTTAAAGGGTTAGTTTACCCAGAAATGAAAATTATCCCATGATTTACTCACCCTCAAGCCTCCTAGGTGTGTATGACTTTCTTCTTTCAGACAAACACAATCAGAGATATATTAAAAATGTCCTTGCTCTTCTTAATGGGAGTGAATGGCGCTCCTGATTTTGAAGTCCAAAAAAGTGCATCCATCCATCATAAAAGTAATCCATATGACTCCAGGGGGTTAATAAAGGCCTTCTGAAGTAAAGCAATGCGTTTTTGAAAGAAAAATATTCATATTTAAAACTTTATAAACTAGCTACCAGCAGACGGCCTACGCAAATCGACTTTTGCCAAAAGAGTAACTTCTGACGTGATGTATGACGTAGGATGTATAGGAGTAGCGTAAGCTTAGGTGAGAGCAGACGCTTCTCGTGGTTCAAACAAATATGGCTGGGCAACAAACTCAAGCGCCTCTACTTATATATAAGTATATAAGTAGTGACTTGTCTATCCTCTGCGCTTCCGCGTTCATCAATACGTCATGTCAGGGGTTACTCTTTTGGCGTAAAAACGATTTGCGTAGGCCGCCTGCCGGAAGCTAGTTATTTTAGTTTTAAATATGGACATTTTTCTTACAAAAACCTATCGCTTCGCTTCAGAAGGACTTTATTAACCCCATGGAGCTATGTGGATTACTTTTATGATGGATGGATGCACTTTTTTGGACTTCAAAATGAGGAGCGCCATTCACTCCCACTATAAAGCTTGGAACTCCAGTTGTGCTCGTCTGAAAGAAGAAAGTCATATACACCTAGGATGGCTTGAGGGTGAGTAAATCATGGGATCATTTTCATTTTTGGGTGAACTATCCCTTGGGGACCTGGGGGACAAGTGCCATGTTGTTGAAAGGCACAATGAAGACAAGAGAGATCAGCAAATCTCCAGTCTGTCCTTCTGATCTTTGATGTTACATGTTGGTCATATTTGATACAAAGGTCAAATAACTGTCTAGAAGAGTCAATATAGATCATATATGTGTAGAAAACTGAAGATATACTCAGATCTAATAGATTTACCTCCTAAAAAGTTAGCATGCGGCACTTCTGAGTTCAAGCTGGGTGGGTGGACTAGGGTCAATACAGGGCCTGTAGGAAGTGACTTCATCAGTGAAAAGATGTCAGCTTGTTTTCCTTTTTTCTTTTCCTGTTGTGTTCTGATAGGAACTTCCTCTCCAAGGGGGTGGAAGTAGGTGTCACTCTCCAATCCACCCACACTACAAGGGGAAATGTCCATCACACGCCCATCCAGCCTGACGATACAGTCAACACTAGGGTAAAGAGGCGGAGATGAGCAGACTTTAGATCCCACGAGTGACGATTAATTAATATTCTGTCTCCGTACCGATGACACCAGGATGGCCATTTCCATTCTTCTCTTTTTATCTCCAATGATATTTCATGTCCATTCAGAAAAACACATGTAGGCGTTTAGAACATGGAAAAAATAAGCATGAATTGTCATTTCTGGGTGAACTATCCCTTTAAAAAACACCACAGATGGGGCTGTAAAGGGAAAAAGGTCTCCACAACAAACAATTTCTGTTGTTTATGTGTACAGTAGCCTCCCTCAATGGGCCTTCATGATCTAAAGCTGCCGATGTTTGCGGTCTGGCTTCTTTCTTCCTGCAGAGTTAGTCACAGGAGCTCAGGTGGCCGTTTCAGAGTGACATAACAGCTCTGTGCCTCTCTTCCTCTCTTCGCTGATAGATTGGTAGGAGCAAGTGTCCTGCTGGCGAAGCCCCCAAGCCACAGGAAACCTCATCGGTTGCAGTGTCTAACGAGGATGTGAGCTGTGGTGATGGCATATTAATGCTCAGGCCCCGATGGACAGCGAGAATAAAAAGACAACACGGCGATGATTCAATACGAATTGTTTCAGGTGAAACAATGGTCTCTGCGACTGGCCGTTCAAAGAGTGTGGGAGAGGTGAGTCCATCTGCACTCTGAGGTTTGAAATATTTGTCATTGTTTTTCAGCTAAATGCCTCTTTATTTTGGTGTATTGTCAGTGGGATTGAAGGTTCAACGCGTTCAAAGCTTTTTTCCCTGTGCTAAAATATTTGAAAAGTTGAATACACAAAAATTCTATTCTCAAACATTTCAGCTTAAGGAATAAATATAAAAAATAAAAGAAAAAAAAAGTATAAATGCCCTAAAGGCAGAGCTGGTCCATGTTATCTAGTATCACTCATCAGCAACAGCAGTAATCGGATCTTTAGAGGAAAGAGACTCTTTAGCAGAGGCCTTTGAGGAGTTAGGCCTCATTGATCCAATCAAATGATGTTTAAAAAAGGCTAATTGGTCAGTCATGATACACAGCATTTGGATTAAGAGCAAAGCTGTGAAGGAAATCAGTCATATACTAGATCACACTGTTAATCATTTTGACTTGTTTTTCAAATCTTATAGGATTTCCAGTCCTATCTTGCAAATCTTGCAATCTTACTGAAAAATCATTTAGTAAATATTATGACAGTGTGGGACTTTTTTTTACTTTTTCCATTCTGTGTTCTTATTTACTAGCATGGAGAGTGCAGTTAAATTAGTTGAATCTTGTATAACTTATAAAAAACAGAAATTTGCTTAACTTATTTTGATGAGTTAAAGCAATGTAAAAACATATGTGACCCGTGCTGGCAAAATGAGTCGCAATGAGCAAATTGAGTTACTCAAAAATGAGTTATTGTTATTATTTATTGTTATTTTATCTATTTAAAACCCTTCAAATGATGTATGATTTGTTGGAATCAGACAAAAAATGACTGAGCTACACCTGTTTGCGGCGGTACACAACTGACGATGTGTCGTATTAGTGTGCAGACCCACCTAAGAAGACTCCTTCAACATGGACTGTGGTAATGCTGAATCGCTCAAGGCCAGTGCTGTGCTGAATCGTTAGGGATTGTAATATCAAGTCCTAGTAAACAAAATTTTAAGTCGATAGAGTCAGCAAAGTCAATTTTGAGAAAAATCGAGTTAAAGTTTTCTGAAGGTTCCAAAACAAAATCACCAATAAACCATACCTTAAAATCCCTGGAAATAGCACCAAATTTGACACACCAAGTCAAAACCAAATATCTATAAGAAAAATATATATTCAACTTTTTTTTCCCCATGATACCACAATTATTTGATTAACATTAATGAAACAGAAAGCCTATTAATTAAGACCTACTGTACCACACAGATCTAATATAATGTTACACATCAGATGTTTTTCCCCAACAGTTAACCATACATTCACTTAAGACATAACAGATAATGTGAATACTCGCCAAAAACAGGCGTTTACATCAGCATGAGTTTGAAAATCACATTTCATTGGTTCAGACTCATGCCACTGAGAATTCGCTATGAATATTCACAAAGTTGGAATGCTGCGCTTTAAAACGATACCAAACTTGTGCTGAAGGGAAGCGCCAGTCGTAAAGAAGCGAGCAGAGAAAAAATGCATTTTTCATGGACAAGGGAAAGGTATTCCTCTCAGAAAACATACAAATAAAGATACTTTTAGATGTTTAATGGCTATTTGAAGCATTGGGATCACTAGACGAGAGCTTAATGAACTAATTTTTGTGAAAACCTCAAATTCGACCAAAATTTATATTTTTTCACTTGTTTTGCCTGTAGCTTGAAATTATCCCATGCGCATTCCGACTCCTACTAACTCTCATTAGAGTGTTAGTAGAGTATTAGTAGACTGGTAGGGTTAGGGTTAAATAAGTTGACATGTAGTTACAAAGTTACTTATAGTACAACAAAATGTTCAAAAGGGACCATCAAAATAAAGTTTACCCAATAAAGTACCAAATTTTAATTTAAAAATATTTTAGAGACTAGCAGTTATTGAGGTGTTACTGACAAACATTGAATTTTTTGTCATTCTGCAGTCCTTCCTCTCTATCAGTGCTGTTTCAGATTCATTTTTGTTCTTTTGGCACAAAAAATGTTTAATTAGCTTTGACTGAAGCATGATTGACCTCTCGTGTGGCCGGGGAAGGAGTCCTGACAGCACTGTGCAGGTGTGAAGTAAAACAGGAATCAGTGTAGCACCTCCGCTGGTGTGTCAAGAGCCTGCAAGTCAGGAGATCCCCATGGGGCTGAACAAGTGTGTGTATGTGTGTGTGTGTGGGAGAGACACAACTAGCAAGAGGTCCTGTGGCTGACAGCAGCTCCCCTGCCAGGATGTGTAACCTCACACGGCCAAAACAGGAAGCCCTGCCACTCACTTAGTGATTGACACACTGGCGGAAGTTCATAAAGGTTCCAGAAGGGCTGTAGTCCATGTTCAAGGGTTGGTGACTGGGCCACCTGGTACAGTGCAATAAGGACGAGAGTGCTCTCGTTACATATAAGAGCATAGTTGCCTGTCCGCCAGTCCTCCTCTGGGTCAAATAGTGCTGTGATAAATACTTTCAAAAAGTCATAAATACCTTCATAAAAAGAAAAGCTATATGTAAAATAAGTTCAAATAAAAAATTATAAAATCAATAATAAATATAATATACTTTTGTGAAGTGTTTGGCAAACCTATTTGGAAAAAAACAAAACAAATAGCAAAGCAAAACAAATCAAAACAACAGAAAACAAACAAAACAAAATAAATGATAAATAAAATAAATTACTAAAATAATGCTTGAAATAAATAAATACATGAAAAAACAAGACAAAAAGCACAGGAAAAAAAGGAAAAAAAGAAAGCAACATTAGCAATATTAGTTTGAAAAAATTAAATAAAATGAAAAAACAACAGACAAAAAGCACAGCAATAAAAGCAAAATTAGCTAGTGGGTGAAGCAGACCTGTTTGAAAAAAATAAATAAAATGAAAAAAACAAAACAAAAAGCAAATCAAAACAACAGAAAACAAACAATCAAACAAAAACAAATAAATGATAAATAAAATAAATTAATAAAATAATGCTTGAAATAAATAAATACATGAAAAACAACAGACAAAAAGCACAGCAAAAACAAACAAACAAAACAAAAGAAAGCAACATTAGCTAGTGGGTGAAGCAGACCTGTTTGAAAAAATAAATAAATAAATAAAATGGAAAAACAAACAAAACAAAAAGCAAATCAAAACAACAGAAAAAAAATAAAAATAATAAAAATAAAATAAATTAATAAAATAATGCTTGAAATAAATGAATACATAAAAAACAACACACAAAAAGCACAGCAAAGCAAAATAAAAAAACAAACAAAAGAAAGAAAGCAACAGTAGTTAATGGGTGAAGCAGACCTGTTTGAAAAAATAAATAAAATGAAAAAACAAAACAAAAAACTATGCAGAAAATAATAAACCTTAACGAAGGGGTGGAGAGACTGTCAACCTGACTGAAAAACAAAACAAAAGACAGTGAGGCCTTAGAGAGTCAAAAGAAACTCCAAAGAGGTTTTTAAAGTCAAATGGGATCAATATGTGGAGATCTCAGCGACGGAGATCTGATCGGGCAAGAGTGTGAACAGGCTGCCGTCTCACAGCTGAGAGCGATCATGACTCTTGCATCATGGGATGTGTCACTGTATGACACAATGCCGGTTCACACTAAACTGCCAATTATCAACAAGCCACGCCCTCCTCTCCTCACTACCGCCGTGTGCGCGCCCAGGCCTGTGACCTTGACGAGGTGCTTCATGCAGTGTGTACACTTCAAACTGATTCACACCTTTGGGAATCTGGAAATTTCCATGTAAAGCCTCAAGAGTGAATTAAATTGCGGTATTAGATTTCTGTTTACAGTGAGCAAAAAGCAATGATCAGAACACAATATCTCTCAGACCACCCAAACGAACACAAAATATGGCAAGTAATGTGATGTAATCAGGGGGAAGTCATTTTAGGAATTTGTAATCAGAATCGTGTTTAAAGTTTGATAAGTGTACTACCAGACTGACACTAGAGATACAGACATTATTTTCTTGGCGGCCACCAGAGGGCTGCTGTCTTTGATGATCACTCTGCTTCCTCTCAGTTTAACATACTTTAAGTGAATATGCTTCTTAATTTATTTAAGAATTACTTATTTATTTTTATTACCATCCTAGTGAATTCAAGACGCTTCAAATTAATAATAGGTTGCCAACAACATTGAAGAGTAACTAAAAAAAGTAGTTTTATATACTGTAATCTGATGTTATATTATATATAAACCAATAATTATCTTTAAAAAAAAAAATCCATCCTGAAATAGAATTTTTGATAGTAACTTGATAGTAAGTATTGGTCAGGATTTTAATTCATCCCAGTGACATCCAAGTTTAAATCAGTTCAGTAAAAAGATTCATTCAGTTTCGTTCACTGATTCATTGACCCTTTCTTCAGGTTACAGTGTTATGTTTGTACTTTGAGGGCCCTATTTTAACGATGTGAGCACATGGTCTAAAGCTCATGGCGCAAGTGCACTTAGGGAGTGTCCGAATCCACTTTTGCTAGTTTAACGATGGGAAAAACGGTCGGCACGCCAGGCGCATGGTCCAAAAGGGTTGTACCTAGTCTCTTAATGAGTAATGGGTGTGTTTTGGGTGTAACGTGCAATAAACCAATCAGAGTCTCATCTCCCATTCCCTTTAAAAGCCAGTTGCGCTTGCACCATGGCGGATTCGCTATTTACATGGCAGAATTTGCGAGTGGAAAGACTGAATGCTTCTCCAGAGAGGAATCCTTTTATTTTTAATATTTAAAAATGTTTGTGTGCTGCTGCGTGTCCCTGTGTGTGTAATAAGCAGAGTGTATGCGCGTTGTGCACCCGCCTATAGGCGCATATTACTAACGCACCCTTTAAATAACACAAAAAATACTGCGGCATTGACTTTAGACCAGGTTTTTGTTGGTCAAAGGCGCAGTCGTTTTCAGTTGCCTAAAAATAGCAACGTGCCAACAATGCGCCTGAACACACCTCAATTTCAGACCAGCACGCCCATGGGCGAACAGATGGGCGCGAGTGCATTTGCTATTTAAACAACGTGGCGCAGGACGTGAAAATGATAACTGCGACGGGCTGAAACTAGCAAAAAACACTTGCGTCGCGCCTGGCGCCACATTGCGCCGGGTGTATGATAGGGCCCTATGAGTGAGTCAGTGAATCATTCACTAAACCATTTATTTGTTGGGGGCGGGGGGATGGGGTGTTCTGGTGTTAAAATTGGCACACTTTTAAAAAGGGTCAAACTTCAGAACGGAACCACTATAGTGCGGCAATCTACTACAAAAAAGGTAGTCACTTCAGAACCATTTTAAATTCAGTAGTTTGTAGCTTGACTAGTTTCAAGGTAATTTCAACATTGCATGAGAAGAACCAAAAGTAAAAACAAAATATTATTTATCGGCACTGGTACACATTTTTGAGCTTGGGCAAAGAGTTTGGTATCATTTTAGTGTCATTGTAGTGGAGGCAAATTGATTTTCTTTTCAGATGTCAAATAACCTTGGATCCTTATTGATAGATGGGCGGCAGAAGTGGCGTGAGGCCTTACCTGTCCAGAGAGGTGGACACCAGTGTCAGGACATCGCAGGTCTTCATTCAGGTTGTCATGGACACAGAGGAGGGACAGATGCCCTGCGAAGTCACATGACAGTCACAATTAATCAATGACCCAGAAAGGCAGCAAACAAAAAGATCACAAGATGTTCCAAATAAACACCATTCTCAAATTATAAAATGCTTATCAAACAGGATGTAACTCTTCTGTTCAAATGTCTTGCCAAAAAAAGCAAAACAATCCATCGTGCAAGCTAATATTTCACCGCACATCAATATAGTACAAGCTATATTTTTAAAACCTTTATCAAATGCCCTCAGAAAAAAAGACAACACCGATATGGCATAAATTCCTCAAATTTATGACCGACTTGTGTTTAGATGCTATGATAGTACTGTAGGGATGAGCACAATCTTTGCCTCCCATCCCAGAGGGCTCAGTCACCAATTGGTGGGGTCTTTGTGTGCCCATAAATCTGGGGGCACTTCATAATACACATTGAGTCATCAGGCCCGTGAGCGGCATGTCCAGAATACATACCGGGCTTTGTGCATCAGGCAGTTTCCAGTGCTACTGTTTCATTCAGAATCACTTACTATTGAAGTGAGAAGTCAGATAAGCTCTATAGAAGCTTATCCTTCACAATAAACAATCATTGACTTCCACATACAAAGAACAGTTGATTTGTCTAAGTGGAGCAGACGTGTGAGAGCTCAGCTTCACTTTATGTCAAATCCCCACTTTACAGTACAAGTAGTAACAGATCTCTTTGTATGTGTGAAGTTCTACATTTGAGGATGTCACCAAAGGGAGGTTTTACCAGATTTACCCAAGCAAACCTAATTTTGTCCCAGAAGAATAGCACACAGGACTGTCATGGTCGGAAAGTGCCCTGCGTCAGGATTAATCTCCTGCAAAGGAGGGTGGGTCAGGGCAGCCAGAACTCATTTGGTGTGTTGCTATGAAATGGCTGCCCATCAGAAATATCTTCATCTATCTCTGTCTCATCTACATGGGTGGAAATGGAGGGATGAAGGGCTGTAAGGAGTGAGGGAGGGTGAAAGAGGCGTCCAGAGGAGAGAGGTCAGTGCATTCAAGGAGTCCATCATTCTGATGTGTCAAGCGTCTCTTAACTGAGTTTGTGGAAGTGTTGGTGTGTGTTCAGGGATATGAAGCTTAGCTTCTCCAGGCTGTTCTGAGATTTTAAGTGACTCTTTGACAAATAAAATGTGAGAAAACACATCATTCCACATATCCTCCTCGGACCCAGCTATAGACTTTTGTCCACTGTAGTGGACATTATATTTTAGTGAATTTCTCTGTTCTGTAAAGAGCACATTCATGGGCTTTTCAGAGATACCAAATATTTAGAGGTTTCACCATGATAACAACTTCTCCTTGGTCTTTGATAAAAATTGTCAAATTGTTTCAAATTGTTTGTCATAAATCAACATCTCAAAAAAATGTTATGGGGTTTCTAATCAAAATATGACTTTCTGTTACAAAACAGGGCATTGACTTCATACATGTCCACTGAAATCTTAAATCATGTTTATCAGACATTTTGGGAGACACAACAAGTGAATAGTGAAAGAAATTATATATCAATATTCCTATGAAATATTAGATATTCTTATGAAAATGTTGCCAATTATTACTCCCATTATAACACTTCTTTTTTCATTACATGTTGCCCCAAGAACACATTAATATGCAAATTAGATACAGTGTAGATACACTGTATTGAATGGGACTACCCATTTATGGCCATTTTACCCACATATTGCATAAAGTAAAATGGTATATCAATTTATTCCATTATATCTTTCATAACATAGTTGAAAATCATCTTTTTACAAAGTTTGGTTAAAAAAATCCTGAAACCTAAAAATTGATTGGTTAATGAAAAAAAAAAACATTGTTTTTGCCTATAAATGTCATTTCATGTCATTTTATTTTTTAAACAACTGAGTCCTGGTGTCCACTACAGTGGATATAGCAAAACATGAATAAAATATCATTTTTCAAAAAAAAAAAAACAAACAAAAAAAAATTCCCCGTTTGTTTCTTATGCTCTAAACAATGTCATGACATGAAATAATACTAAATTCAAAAAAAAAAAAAATTTCTGGGTCTCAGTAGGATATAGCAAAAAAAGAAAAAAAAAAGAAGGATCCCACGAGAGGCACTAAATCCAATGGCAAAAATAGTGATAGTTTTCAATCAGGTTCCTAAAACACTCCTCCCTCTGCCATCATTCTGGGCTGTTACTTTCTGAAGACATGGTTCATTGGCAGTCTTACATCAGCACTTTAGAAACTTCAAGGTTTCAAAACTGGCCCAAGATCTCAAAGTAGTTATGATAAAACAAAGCTAAACAGCAAAAGGTAAACAGAGTGTAAAACCCAGAGGCGGATTTAGTTCTGGACCATCTGTTCAATTCATTGCAATCAGGGAGGCGTAATGGCAGATATCTGAGTGCAGAAACTGAGCATGAAATACATGCTCACCTGCGCGTTTAACTGTTTTAATACTGGATGATTAAGAAATTGTTTTTTTTGTGACTAAAATGTTTTAAAACAGATCCTGGATGCTGATTGGTTAATACAGCAATTTAACCTCAAAGTATACTTATACCAAAGTATACGCTACAGTGTGATGCAATTTCATAACATACATTAATGTACGCAAGCAGCCAGATTTTTCTAACCACACATACTCTGTACGCTCACGAAGCTCTAGTTTAAACTAGTACAAAGACATTTTTATCGTTAATAACTTTTGTAGAGAAATAGAGCAGACACTGGACAAGGGTGAAATTTTCCAGTGTGTATGTGTCGGCCGTCTGGGTTTGCACGCTATCAAATGGACTGAACTTTGAAAGCTGCACGTTCAGCTGTATGTGTACGCGAAGCATCCACAAAAAAAAAGTATATTTTTGGGCTTTAGTTGTGTATACTTTAAGTATATTTTTGGGCTTTAGCTGCGCTAAAAAAGAGTGTAGGCCTAGTAACAGCTATGAAGCAAACCACCAACAATAAATAACATACATAAAAATAAATAAAAATTAAATTACATAAACTGTATTAAAATTGACTACATATCAGTCCTGTCAGGTCTTATTGCACAAGGGACTATTGAGAAATGAGTAATCGAGGCTGATTTCAGTTTCTACATCTGCAAATGTCGATATATGTACCTCAACATAAGCTGACATGAGGTATTCAATAATTTCAGAAGACCTGGTAAACCTTCAGAGTTGTCAGGAAGTTTTTACTTTCTGGAAAAATCTGACTGTGTTGTCTTTGCCTGCTCTCTCCAACTTTGAGAGAAGCCAGGCACTGCAGGATAATCACAGTTTAATAGGAGCAAATATTGAAAGCAGGAGCTGACCAACCAGATCCCCTTTCCTAGTGCTCTCTCCCAGTGCGCCCGAGAAAAACGCTAGCACATGGGTGCCTAAGAAATCGATAATTCCATGATATATCAATTAACGTGAAAAAACAGAGGAAACCGTCATATTGACGTTCGTTCATTGTTTGAGTTGGAAACTGTTGGAAACGCAGCTCTGTTGAAAATCTGACAACCTTGTTCAAGCAAAACAATTCACGTGTACCGATCTAGAGTTTCAGCATGAAAAATTGGCAGAATCTCATTGGCAGGGGACAAAAAAACATCCAAGACGAAGTCCAGACGAATGGATTGATGTCCTTTTTGTAAATGTACGTGCTTGTGTTTTTTATGTACTTGTTCTTAAGATGAACTTGTAAGGTACGCTTTCCCTCTCAGGCGTCCTATTTGCCATGCAGAGCCGTTGCATGCTGGGAGAGGGAAATGTCCACAGACTGGGGCCTCTTTCTAATGATTTCCCACACCTGCACATCTGCTGCCGTTTTAATTAATACTCTAAGGAGGTTTGTCGCAAGTAATCAAAAACATTGTCACTTATGAAATCCTTCATTATAGAACAAAAATCAATACTTTACATGAGTAGAATGAGGGCGCTCACAAAGTAGCCCACGTCACAATAAACAATCTAATCAAGAAAAGCAGGATAAAAGTGTAGAAAGACTTTATTCGGGGCATTCGGCACTCCAGGGTTTTTTTCTTCTGTGAAGCAGCAACACGTGGTGAAGGGCTGGGCATCATTTTTATGCAGGCCTTGGTTCCTCAGCTTCATACGGGTGGAAAGGGTGGGGGGCGGCACGACAAAGGCAATAGTCGCATCAGCTCTCTTCAGCTCTGCAGCATCACCGCAACCTCTCTCCTCGCTGATTTATGGCTCGCCGCTGACCTCTGAGGTCGTAACATGGTGATGGGTGACTGGCTCTCAACGGTAAGCTACTGGCACTTGACAAAGTGCCGAGAGCAGAATGAATTTACTCCTCTTTTCCTCAATCATCAACAGGCACACGCCGGCTTGCTGCCCTGACCCCCTCTCATCCTGACTGCTATAACAAGATCTCCCATCTCATGGAGGAGCGAGGGAGAGGGAGGCTGAAAAATTTACTGTCATTTCTACTTTCCAATGAGCTCCGGTGAGCACTTCTTTCACCTTCAAGTTGCTTTGCGTGCTGGAGATAAGGAGGGGAGAGATGGTTGGTTGGGACGGGGGCGAATGCACTTCGATGCACCTGTCTAACTTTGGGTCATTCGCCAGAGGTACTTCAATCTGCGTTTGCTTCCATCAACTTGATAACGGCACCTGAAAGCAAGTTCAATTTAATAAGCAAATAAATCTCCACAAACGTGGACATTTCACGAACCTCGTTCATCAGCGGTGTTCACCACGGATGTGCCAGTTAGCCGCAAACAAATACTTACTAACGCATTCATTAACGACATATGCAAAAATCCATTCGGTTACTTCGCCTTTTATTGTAGCTACACCAGCATTGGGTGGGGGATTGTAAATTTAGGCAATATAAAAAGCATAATTTCCTAAAGTAGGGTTTTAAATTATCCGGCAGTGCAAATGTTGGCCCATTGTGGCAGGCGAGACACAGTGGGTTATAATTGAAAATAAAAAAGCCATTTAAAAGACATTCAATAAGCCACTGGGAAATTGATCAGGCTATAAAATCTGTCGCTACCGGGGCGAGAGGCTGGCACTCTTGCAGAGACGCTGCTTCGGTCCTGACACAGCACTATCCCTGCAGGCTTCACGGTCTACATGCTGACATACAAACAAGGGATGCCGCGGAAGTACACTTCCCAACGGATATGCTTTCCCTACATCCTCAGGCATGCATTTAAATTGGGCGGAAAAAAAACAACATAATACTGTAGTACGTAGTGGAAGCTTCGGACTCGCTCTAGAAAAACTGGGGGGGAAAATATTTCCCTCAGTAGCGAGTGGTAAAAAAAAAAAAATTACGGAAGAGTGCAAGAGCGGGCACAAGTGCAGGAGGGGGAAAAAAAACATATTCCGCTCCTGCTTCTTTAACTTTCAATTCTGCCAAGCATCTCTGCTTCACAGCCCCTGGCTATTGCCTTTCTCAATCTGTCCCTGGGGAGGCAGGAGTTATGGGCCCTGTCGATTGAGGAGAAAGGGATGTTATTCCCCTGTCACCCTCACCCGGTCCGCCAGCAGTCCTGCCCTGATCTATGGCCACCGTGGAGGGGTAGAACTGTCTTGATGCACCATTGGTTTCCAGTGCCATCACCCCCACCCCGACGCTCAAACTCATACTACCTTTACAACCCCCTCACGACCCTTTAAAACAGCCCCCCTCCATGATTCTTGTTGGGGAGTTCTCAGAGGGCCAGGAGTGTGACACGATGAGTTTGAGGAGGTCACCCCTAAAGGGACAAGGTCTGTCTAGTTGGCGTCCAAAGTGGGATTAAGTGACACCTGGTGGGTGTTTACCTGAGATGGCAGACTGCACAGTGGAGTGGACAGTTGATCATGGCACTGAGAGATTGTGTCTAAAAGATTGTGATGTTTGAGGACGTAAACTGTGGTAGGTGTACAATAATTTCACAAAACTCATTTGAAAACCAATTCATTATAAACTCTGTTAGCTCTGTTCCAAAACCTACTGGTATCTTCACAGGCAGCTAATTTCTAAGGAGCCATGCTAACCATAATCGAAACTCATAATAGAAATAGTTTTGAAACAAGTCTTTTTTGGCGACAGCTCTGTTAACCCTTTCATGTGTAAGTTTAAAATATTCTAGCTGACCCACTGAGTTTTTTAATCAAAAATATTCACAGACTTGTTAGCTATGTCATCACCTACCTCATATTCCAATTCTCAAATATGTGTAAGTGAATGTGTTTTGTTGTTTAAAAACCTTTATAATGATCATGTTAGTAGATCTATAATGTGTGATGGGCGCCGCCATGTTAGTTTGCACCACAATTCAGAGAATCGTATCTGTCGGATTTACACTTCTCCCGAAATACATGAAAGTAAGTGGCCGATGAAGTGGGAGAAGAATAGAGTAAATGCTATAGCTACCTACACAATGTGCATCTGATATGAATAAAACACGTAATTTTATAATTGAAATTATTGTATTTTACAAACTGTAAATGTATTGTTTTGCTAGTACTAATGTGTATTTAAATAAACATTATGTGGCTGAAAACACTGAATAGTTGTGATATATGACAAGCATTGAGCGCGTCCATCAAAAGCGCGAAAGCACATTTGAATTTAGCAGTTGATCACGTGATGCACTGAACATTTTAATCACACTGGTGTGATCTTACGCATTAAAGGGTTAAAGGTTATTAGTGCAAACTGCAATACAAAAAAAACGCTCCTCAGCACACTCATTCTGACTAACAATCACAGTTTATATTAGTGCGTTAACGCATGCGATTAATTTTTTCCAGTTTAACGCATTAAAAATATTTACCGCAATTAACGCAGCATGCGTTTTTTTCTGTCATCCTTTGGCTAGCGTTACATTATATGATCACGCTCTTATTCATGCAAATGCTTTTAAACCATTCAAGCGCGACAAGACAAAAGAGAACATGCTGTCTGTGAATGTCCTGTCTATGTGAGACACACACGGCGCACAGAAAGACACGCACCAGTATCGTGCACACAGACAGCGCGCCAGAACCGAGTTCTTTTTCGCGCTTGAACGAACAATAACACACAATTATGCCAAATTGTCCGTTTTGTCGAGTATCCTCAAAAGAGCAGTCTTAGATGAGTTAAATAAAGTCTTAAATGAACTTAAAGAGCTGTGAGAAAATGGGTGTGTCAAATCTGTGTCATGTGCAGCAGCGGCAGTTCTTAAAGTGACAGCAGCCTAATAACCTGCTGCTGTGATACTGTCATTTTAATCAAAGAACAAAGGTAATAGAAAAATTACTCACTGCTCTTGACTAAAGAACTTTTGTAGCTTTAATAAGGATTAATCTATATTTAATTTATAATTTATGCAGTGCAGACTGTTTGATAACTTTTCAATTTCTGTATATTTATTACCTGTTAGACAGGTAGGAAGGGCACAGGTAAATATAAAATTTATGGATGTATGTGAAGATTGTTCACTTAAATTAAAATTACATTTTTTGGAGCCTAAAATAGAGACATCATAGAAATTACATAGAAACATCAGTATCAGTGATACTGGCCTTCATTCATAAAAAGATGCCCTTAAACAATACACTAGCGCATACTAGCATAAAATATTTGGTAAAATTACAATAATCTATATAAAGAAATATCTATATAAAATTATATTATTACAAAGGGTGTATTTTTAATTACATATATATTAACACATATATAGCTAGATTTTGTAGAAGAGTTTTTGTCTACAGTGGAGAAAAGTTCTCAAGCTGGAGAAACTGGGAATTGGAGCAGCCTGAATGAACGAGTAGATCGAATCTGAATGTAAAAACTTAAATGAGTAGACAGACACACGTCTCCTTATAAGTCCAGGAGCATTTTGCTTGCAATATAAATATGGGGGAATTGATGTCAGATCTCCATACACATGAGAAGACTAAAGGGCACGCTTCCATTTGACATGTGTCGAGAATTAAGAAAAGGGGTGGAGAGATGGAGGAAGGCCTCGGCCCACGAGATGAGAGATGAGATGGAAAACTTACCCTTCGTTAGCCTGCAGGCGTAAGGGTGACGCTCGGCCGACAGAGATGTGCATAAGCGACTTTGGATATGAGCTATAAAGCAAAGGATGAAAAAAGCAGAAAAAAACTGATGCAGGTGGTTTTGTGACAGTGACCCCGCGGGGATGATCTGACTGAATAAATAGACAGATTAATAAATAAATATCTTTTAAAAAATGGGGGACTGAGGAGGGCTGCCATCTATCAAAGATCCTATTACCATGAAACCTGAAGCCATATGTATAAGGCAGCCAGGATCCTAAGCAGATACAAATTCAACTTTTCCTTACAATTTGTTATCGCTGACATCCATCATGCCAACACACACATTGATACACAAAGACACTCACACACCGGTTTGAATTATGAATAGATTTGCTCAAGTCTACTCAATAGGTATTGACTGGTTGTATGCACCAGATTTTTGTGATTTACTTTAAATCTTCTATATAAAGTAAATCATACAACCATCCGGACAGTATGATCACAAGTAGCTTTATCAGAGGAAATAAAGAGTTAAAAATGAGAGACGTGAGAATGGGATGATTTTTTCTTTATTTCCTCTGAGAGAGAAATGTAAACAGCTATCTAACCACTAGCATATTTTTGTAATCTGTTTATTTGGGTATTTATACGAACAATATGTAGTTGTGTATTCAGCGTGTGCAATCAAATGACACAGTCTTCATTTGGGACAACAAACATCTTATATAAAATGTCAGACAACTCAGTTTTCAAGGTCATGTGTTGTCAATCTTTGTGAGTGTGTGTGTGGGATAGGGAGGGGGGATGACAACAGATGGATTCAACTTCGCTAAAGATCCACTTGTAACACTGGCAGAATTACACGCTGCTGCGTTACGTTGCATGTTGGTATGCAATAACAAATTATAGCATTTCATTAGAGATTTAAATGCAATAATTTGTTGTGACACCAAACATAAACTTTAATTTGCAATGCTGAAAACGTAGAAGTGCAACAACAAATTACTGGCACAACCATATGCTGACTAATCATTTAAGACATGTAAAAGTTTCATTTCAAGCTAAATGACAATCTCTGTTGCCATTTGGCCTGCAACAACTAACTGCAAAAAAGGTATTTTTAATCAATTTACTGTTAAAAATATACAAAGAATAAAAAAAAATATATATATATAACAAAACATAGTCATAACAGAAAGTGCGTATTTTTTAAGAGCAGTTACTTTGATATATATAACTGGTCAAAAGTTTGGAATTACAATTTATATATAAATTTTATATACATTTATACGATTTATATACAAATGAATGATTTTTTTTATTTCTGTAAAACATAATATGTATATCATGTTAGTTTTTGTATTTTCAAATATTTCCATTTGTATTACCACTATATTATATATAAATATAATAATAGTAGGTTCAAATTGATTAAATTTTGACTTCCGCAAATCAATTTCATAATAGCATGCATTTATAAGAACAGTCATTTTTAATAAGAAATAAAGAGCATCTCTAATCAGGGCCTAAAACTAACTTTTTGCCACACCTGACAATGTCCGACGACTTCAGAAAATTTACCGGCCATGAAACATTTTAAATACCAGTCAAAATTCACAATTCTTTATTCCAATTTCGATACCACAGCTAAAACTACTAGCCTAACTAATATAAATTTAAAACATTATTAAAGACAAGTAAACAGTCAGTAGTAAAATAAAAACAAATCAAATCAAATTACAAGCAAAAGCACAAATAAATACAATATAACAAAGATACAAATTAAACAGTGCTTTTCAGGTTCTTCAGGTTTGATGGTAGATTTCCGGTACAAAAAATGAATTAAGTAAGCAAATGTTAAACAACACTGCATAGTCTGCATTGTATAAATGAAACATCCTTATTAATTAATCCTTATTAAAGTTACAAAAGTTATTCAGTCAAGAGCAGTGAGTGATTTTTTCTTTGTCCTTTGTAGTTGATTAACATTAAAAACACAGACAGCAGCAGGAATATTAGGCTGCTGTCACTTTAAGAGCGAATGCACAGATCTAATATAGTGATACTGATATATTTACTTTCTCAACTCTTTACGTTCACTTAAGACATAACCGACTATGTTTACTAGGATATTTGCTATTTTTTTGACATAATTTTGTGTGACTTTGTCTGCTCAAGTGCAAGACGACGTGAAAGAGAGCTCAGTTTAGTATTTGTGCACTGTCTGAGACGCAGATTTCTGGGTGCGCGCTAAGGATGAGCTCCCATTCTTGAATATTGTCTAAGCTTAAACTTTCGTGACAATGCAGCGCTGGCCTGTCAACTGTCCCGAGCACCGTTCACGTTTGTTCACGTTCATGCATTGTTAGAATTCATAAAAATATTACCGGTCAACTGGCGAGTCACACCGTTTCATATACTCGCCAACGCCGAATTTTACTCACATTTGGCGCTTGCCGAGTATTAATTTTAGGCCCTGTCTCTAATCCTTCATTACAGGAATAAAATTATCTGATTACAGTTAAAAACATTATCTTATTAATTGATCCATTTATTCATTCGAAATTGACATAGGCTGCATCCAAAATTGCCTACTTTTGAATAAATAATTACTTTGCAATCGCTAAATATGTATAGATGTGTGTATTATGAATGTAATCCGGAGGGAAGTATACGATTTCGGATGCAGCCAACAAATCGCCCACACTTGCCCTATGCATCTAATATCATCTGACCTTAAATTTAGTCTCGCAACTTCACCTTACAGAATTTTTTACAACTAAAGGAGTGTGGAAATGAACTTTCCGCTTTTATCAAGCTTTTCAAGGTGACCCTTGAGAGTTGCAGCCTTTTGATTGACATGTATCTCCATTCTTGAGGTCTATTCAAATCCTACTCAAAAGGCGGCAGAGAAAAAGAAGAGGAAGAATGAAAGCATACAAAATAGCACTGTCCCCCCTGACCTTCAGCTTTATTGGTGAATGTACTGACGATATAATGTAAAATAATGAAAGGGACAGCAAAAGAAGAAAACGACTTCAGAGT
>CM077192.1:17589626-17622126 GCA_039654105.1 Coreius guichenoti | reverse complement strand
CCGTAGGCCATAAACCATGACAAGCCCGGAGGAGAGTTAATGCGGCCATTCATAGAGGAACCGCTCGTAGTGTCGGTGGAGGTGAGGTGGTGCGCCGAAGGGGGGGTGTCTATTAACTACTTTTAAACCGCTTTGGTGAAGCTAAGTGATCTCCGTCAACAGCAGCCTCGCGTATAAATACTAGCCTGACAGTTTAATGTGAAGGGACGAGCTTCCACAGGATTAGAAACATGTAACCCAGGGCTGCTGCTTGACATTGGCTGGATTGAGGTGGCCTGAGTGGGTGTGTGAACAGGGCTGGGGGTGAAACATGCACAAAACACATTCTACGTTATGACATTTGCACTGTATAAAGAAATCCTCTGGTATTCAAGAAAACATGCTAGCTGGGAGAACTTACGGAGAAATTTAAGGCTTTTCTTCTTTCTTTGATTCTGTTGACTGTGTTTCGAACCTGTGGATAACAAGCAGGGGGTGGATGGTTAAAATGTCATGACTCAATACTAAACACTTAATACAAAACACTTTGCGCCTGCATGAGTCTTGGCCCCGGGAAAGTGAAATTCAATCCGAACTGGGAATAGAGAAAGCAAATAGCCACCATTGCATAAAAGTCAATGAGTGCCGCAGACCAAAATGTTCCAGTTTGTCACACGTAATGGGTCCTGAAAGTGACACGTAGAGTGGGCAAAGTAAGGAGAGCGTCTTAACCTCTCATCCGTCACACTGCACAGGGGGGCGTGGAAATGAAGCGATAGAGGAAACGACCACCCTTGCAGAACAAATTACATTTGGACTGTGTGAGAAAAACTGGGATGTTGGGCGATGCATGCAGAATGACATACACAGTACAATAAACTCCGATAACTCGTAAATACACATCAAATTTAAAGCATTTTTTCTAGCATCATGTTTATTATGTCACAGCATCGCCAAATTGCTCAACTTGAAATTACTTTTTTGGGGGAAAAAAGTTTATAAGAGAAAGATTCACTGCTGAAAAGTAATTATAGTAATTAATATTATTGTAAAAATGCAATATATGTAATAAATACTGTATATTTAAATAGAAATATGTAATGTTTGAACAAATATATCATGTTTGAATTTTTAAATTGAATTTAAAAAATATTTGTTTAATGTACTTTATATTATTACTGTAAATAAAGCAAATGTATGAAATATATTATATATAATATATAACACTGCATTAAAATTAGTTGTGCATTAAAATATAATTCAAACATTATATATTTATATTTACATTTATTATAATCTAAATCATATAATTATATATTGAATATAAACTATGTATTTTTATATATATATATATATATATATATATATATATATATATATATTCTAGAGAATTCTAAGAGAAATTGCAATTTAGAAATTTGCAAATTAATTATATTAATATATATTAATGTGAAAAATGCTATATATATATACAGTGGGGAGAACAAGTATTTGATACACTGGCGAATTTGCAGGTTTTCCTACTTACAAAGCATGTAGAAGTCTGTAATTTTTATCATAGGTACTCATCAACTGTGAGAGACGGAATCTAAAACAAAAATCCAGAAAATCATTTTATTGCATGACATAAGTATTTGATCACCTACCAACCAGTAAGAATTCCGGCTCTCACAGACCTGTTAGTTTTTCTTTAAGAAGCACTCCTGTTCTCCACTCATTACCTGTATTAACTGCATCTGTTTGAACTCGTTACCTGTATAAAAGACACCTGTCCACACACTCAATCAAACAGACAGACTCCAACCTCTCCACAATGGCCAAGACCAGAGAGCTGTGTAAGGACATCAGGGATAAAATTGTAGACCTGCACAAGGCTGGGATGGGCTACAGGACAATAGGCAAGCAGCTTGGTGAGAAGGCAACAACTGTTGGCGCAATTATTAGAAAATGGAAGAAGTTCAAGATGACGGTCAGTCTCCCTTGGTCTGGGGCACCATGCAAGATCTCACCTCGTGGGGCATAAATGATCATGAGGAAGGTGAGGGATCAGCCCAGAACTAAACGGCAGGACCTGGTCAATGACCTGAAGAGAGCTGGGACCACAGTCTCAAAGAAAACCATTAGTACACACTACGTCGTCATGGATTAAAATTCTGCAGCGCACGCAAGGTCCCCCTGCTCAAGCCAGCGCATGTCCAGGCCCGTCTGAAGTTTGCCAGTGACCATCTGGATGATCCAGAGGAGGAATGGGAGAAGGTCATGTGGTCTGAGGAGACAAAAATAGAGCTTTTTGGTCTAAACTCCACTCGCTGTGTTTGGAGGAAGAAGAAGTACAACCCCAAGAACACCATCCCAACCGTGAAGCATGGAGGTGGAAACATCATTCTTTGGGGATGCTTTTCTGCAAAGGGGACAGGACGACTGCACCGTATTGAGGGGAGGATGGATGGGGCCATGTATCACGAGATCTTGGCCAACAACCTCCTTCATTCAGTAAGAGCATTGAAGATGGGTCGTGGCTGGGTCTTCCAGCATGACAACGACCAGAAACACACAGCCAGGGCAACTAAGGAGTGGCTCCGTAAGAAGCATCTCAAGGTCCTGGAGTGGTCTAGCCAGTCTCCAGACCTAAACCCTATAGAAAATCTTTGGAGGGAGCTGAAAGTCCGTATTGCCCAGCGACAGCCCCGAAACCTGAAGGATCTGGAGAAGGTCTGTATGGAGGAGTGGGCCAAAATCCCTGCTGCAGTGTGTGCAAACCTGGTCAAGAACTACAGGAAACGTATGATCTCTGTAATTGCAAAAAAAAAAAAAATTAAGTTCTGCTTTTCTGATGTATCAAATACTTATGTCATGCAATAAAATGCAAATTAATTACTTAAAAATCATACAATGTGATTTTCTGGATTTTTGTTTTAGATTCCGTCTCTCACAGTTGAAGAGTACCTATGATAAAAATTAGACCTCTACATGCTTTGTAAGTGGGCAAACCTGCAAAATCGGCAGTGTATCAAATACTTGTTCTCCCCACTGTATATATATATATATATATGCAAAATTTATGAATAAAGTAATATTAATTAACATTTATTCTAACATTACTTGTTAGAATTATATTTCAATTGAAAGTAAAAAAATATTTGTTTAATGTACATTATAGTATTACACATCAATATTATATATTTATATTTACATGTATAATAATCTAAATAATAGAATTATATATTTAATATAACTATATATATATTTATACAGTGTATATATATATATATATATATATATATATTCTAGAGAATTCTAAGAGAAACTTTCACTGTTTGCAAAAATAATTATATATTATATACTTCAGAGATATTTTACTCATAAAAAATTCTAGGGGTGCCAATAATTGTGGCCAACGTGTTTTGGAGAAAAGCATTTATTTCATGATGTGATTTACCCCCGACTTTCCATTCTTTTACTTCAATGAAAGGTTAGGTTTTTGTGAATTTTTTGAATAAAAGATCAAAAGGATAAACAATGCAGATTTATTTTTTACAGCCATATTTTATCATATTTACCAGGGGTGCCAATAATTCTGACCACCACTGTATATATATATATATAAACATGAAAAATGCAATATATATGAATAAAGTAATAAAGTAATATGTATGAATAAAGTAATATTAAAATTATTCATGTATTTTGCATTTTTTACAGTAATAACATTACACTAAAACACTGATTTCTTTACATTACTATAAATTAATAAAATATACAATTAATTTAAATATTATACATTCCTATTTACATTTATTTTAATATAAAAAGTATATAAAATGTAACATGTTAAAAACTTTATAAACTAGGAGTCATTTTTGTGTGTGTGTGTGTATATAGTTGCATAAAAAAATCTACATTTTCTGTATTACAATATTCCTCACATTTTACAATCAAATCCAGCTGTTTCCTGGCCTGCTAGATATTATTTTCCAGCCTGGCTGTCAGCGACCGCAAAAAAAACCTGCCTGCATTTCCCAGCACGAGTCCGGCACAAGCTCCAGCCCTTTGCTGGTGAATATGCATTAGCTCTTATGACTTCATTAGGCTCTGCTGTTGTCATAAATTACTGCTGCCATGCAGATATACACACACTAGCATGTTTTGAATAGACACTATTACTGTGACGACAGAGTTAATGAAGAGAACAGAAAAGCTCTGACAGCTCGGAGTCAACGGTAATATGTCAGATTTGCAAACAGACACTCTTTTCTCCCTCTCTCACGCTTTCTTTTCAGCAAATCAAGTGCGCTGTAGATTTAATGAATAGAACTGGGAAATCAAATCACTTTATTCCAGGTAAAATCATAGAAAGAGCATTTCCAGCAACTGAAGAAACTGGTTTGAAGTTGCGGCTCTTAAAAGCAGTTTAGTTGTTTTTCTCTCAAGGTTTTAAAGTGATGTAGCCCTAATGTTCAATATAAAAATACATTGAAAGCAATGCAAATGGCCACATTTGCCAAAGAAAAAAAAAGCAGAGGTCATAAAACAGGGATGACTATATTAAGTAAAAACAATTATATTAATATTTTTTAATGATCATAGCGATCAGTTTTAATTTGTTCTTGAGGTGGGATGATCTACTGTATATAAAAAAACTCAAAGGGAAATTATCATCAAATTGAATTGCTTGTTCTATGAATTCTAAGCAGGAGAACACAATATACCATATACTGGGCATAATTAATATTTTATTATTACAAGCAATCTCCTGTTCAACAAATCACTATACATAATTTACATAGTATCTAAAGTATTTGACTGTAAAATATTCTCATGTCTTAACTAATGGCTCATGCACATTGGGAATAAATGGCATGTTATGTGAATCTCTCGGGATCACTCTCTCTCTCTCTCTCTCTCTCTCTCTCTCTCTCTCTCTCTCTCTCTCTCTCCCTCTTTCACGAATGGCTGATTTTACATATTCTCGCTCGTATGTTTTTTTTGAGAGATAATCAACTGTACAGACGTGTGAAACAGATTTTTTTGTCCCGGGAGAAGCGGGTGTTTCTTTAAATGAGAGCAGACAGGGTTGATCATTTCACTTTGGCCTCTTTCTTCCGCTCTTTAAATATTCTGGGACTTTGTATACAAACACTTTGATCATTTTCCTCAATTTTTCAATTATACAAGAATTTCCTTTGTGGTGTCAGATGGTGAAACTTAATCTGCTATTGTTTCTTGTCATTTAACGACAAAAGGAACGAGGTAAAATCTCAAAAAAAGAAAAGCACAGATTATTACATTATGTATTTACAAAACCCCTTTGAAAAAAGTGTAAAGCAGACACGAGCTGCTCACAAATTGTGAAGACCTCTGGGTCAAGGAGAGACGGGGGTTGGAAAATAGATTCCGACGTACTAAAAAAGCCTGTTAAGCAAGAATGCGGCGATGATTTATTTTACAATGCAGAGAGGGTCACCGGCGAGTCTCTGCTGTGTCAATACGGGGCCTGGTCTCAGGGCCATCTCCTTACACCTCTTTTGTAGGCATTGAAAAGGTAGAAGCAAAGGTAGACAAAAGGCAGGGGAGCTCCATCAGTACTCAGGGTGGAGATGAAGAAAGGAGAGGAGGAAAAAAGAGGCTGAGGTCTAAGGCCTGCAAAAACTCCACTCATCCATGTGCTAAGAGAGAAATTTGGTCTGTTATATTTGAAATATTATGCTAACATTTCAAGTGATAATTATTAAAATAATATTAATTGATTAAATTAATATTATTAATTTTTATTATAAATTTAAAATAAATTGCTATTGTTAATCATAGTAATAATAATAATAATTATTATTATTATCATCATTTAAATGAATAGTTGTTTATTTTTTGTATTTATTATTATTATTTATATAATATTTATTTTTTATTTAAACACATAGTTAATAATAAGCAATATCACACTCGTAGCCATGCAATACGGTTGTATATCCGCACGGCTGTGATTCGGGCGTAGGCGTATCACAGCGTGCTGATATACAGCCGTATCGCACGGCTATGAGTGTGATATTGCGTTTATACAACAGTTCGACGGCACAAGTGAGTAAATAAATAAGAAACAACAATGTAGTGTCTTTAAAAACCCTCTTTTGTGCAGAACTACTTCCTTCTGCCAGAGATTCAAATCGCAAGTTGGCAGTTTAACAGTTGAGCCCAAGCCTCCATTACTAATTCTAAAACGTCACTTTAGAGCTAGTAACGAAGAAACGCTGAGTTGCTTCATTGAAGCTTATTTTATTATGTAGAGTAGAGTAATATGAGAGAGAGAGATCGATTAAGTGAGTGCATTACCTGCAACTAACTGATATTCTTCTGGTCAGTCTTATATTCATAATCACAAAATAAGTTTAAAGTCCGCTGAGGATATCCTTTTAACAGTTAAGGGGATTTCCCATGACAGCGCTAGTCAGTGCGTCTTGAGTTGTTTAAAGTAAAAACAACATCCTTGTTTCAGTCCATTTCAATATAAAAGTCTTTGCTACTGACCCACTCATGAAGACAGTCTTTGCTGCCATCCTATGGTTTAATAATCTAGATAACTTTCACTGAAGCCGAAATCACAATCACAAACGGACCATTTCTCAATACCAAAATACGGCATGTTATTTATATAAAATATTACTTATTGATCAATAATATTTAAATAAACAATAATATCCATTATAAATGTATAAGAAGTTTGTACACTAAAAATTAATTAATTTATTAAATATCACAGTAATAATTAACTTTATTAACTTAATAAAATCTCTGAATATCATTTACTTGATGGTTTGAGTTGAACATACCAAAATAATTGACTAAAAATCCAACAGACAATTTTGTCTAAAATTTACAGTTATATTTAAGTTTTTTGGTCCCACTTTATATTAGGTGGCCTTAACGACTATGTACTTATATCAAAATATAAGTACAATGTATTTATTGTGTTCATATTGTATTGCAAAACACTTTTGCGTCTATTGAGGTGGGATACAGGTAAGGTTAGGGACAGGTGTGGTGGTATGGGTAAGTTTAAGGGTAGGGTTAGGTGTAAGGGTAGGGTTAGGTGTAAGGGAAGTGTCAACAGTGTAATTAAAAATGTAATTACAGAAATTAATTACAGATGTAATTACATGCAGGTATTTTTTAAAATGTAAGTACAATGTAAAAACATGTATGTACACAATAAGTGCATTGTATCGAATGATTAATTTAAATGTAAGTACATAGTAGTTAAAGCCACCTAATATAAAGTGGGTCCAGTTTTTTTTTTTTACTAAAAGAATTTAGTATCTGACTAACCAATTATTTATTTAAAATATACTTAATGTATTTGTGAAATTTCTATCAAAATATTTGAGAATGGAGAATAAAACTGATCTGTTTAAAGAACCACAAATATTACTTAATTCAAATCAATATTATTAATCTTTAACACACACTTAAGAAATTGAGTAAGCTTACTCAATAAAAACAATGCACCACTCCCCCACCCCCCTAACGTGACGACGACTCGACAGTTGAGTGAGCGTGGGCTGTTTGAATTCTCTCCACTCTCCAGAGCAGTTCTTTCTTCTCAGCGTTGCAGAATTGGTGCATTTCCTCTGTGAAATTTAGGTTTGTGTATGTTTTATTTTATCTATAAAATCATTACTGTGCTTGAAATAATTTTATTTAATGCAAAACAACATACAGGGACGCAATGTGACTTACCTAAATGAGTGTCGCGACTTTTCGCGTGATTGAAACGCCTGATGCCTTGCATAAAACACACAACTTTATTCCTAAAGATAATGAATATATAATTAATTTGGATGATAAAATGTTCTCAGAACTGTGCACTGTTTGTTTATGGGCAGGGTATGGAGTCAGTCGTGTTGCAGCATCTTTCGGCTATGAGTGAAACGCGGGACGGCGGTCTGAAGTTTGAAGTTCACCCGCAGAGTGCGAGTCCGTCTCAGGCACGAGAACCAGCGCTGATACGGTGGAAATGGGATAACAGACCGGTTAATTACACTTGAATTACTTTTAAATGTTTAATTTTTTACTTCTAAAATGTTTGTTACATGAGTTTAAATGTAGGCAATATTGTATACATGTTAAAACAGTATAAAATATGCTGTATTGCTGTATTCATCGACAATAAAGGCCAATGTCATGTATACCTGTGGTTGTGTGGAGTATTTTACAAAGGTTTAGGAAATTAAAAGTTAGTATTACTCATACTATAAAAGTTAATATTACTCATGAATATTGTTTTTTAAATGTTTTTCCCCAATTATTTCTACTCAATTTTATTTGTTAATTTTTTTCCTTACATTTACTCAGTTCATACGGTGTATGTAACGTCTCGGTTACGTATGTAACCCTCGTTCCCTGAAGGAAGGGAACAGAGACTTTACGTCAGGTAGGAACCTTGGGCACGAACCCAGGCCGGGGTCTCAAGATCACTTGAGAGTTAGCCGGCCCGAATTCCAGTCACGCTTCGTCAACCGAAAATGCCTGCAGGTCCCCTACCCTCTTGATGGAAGCCAGGGCAATCAAGAGCGCCACTTTCATAGAAAGGAACTTCAACTCAATGGACTGCAAGGTCTCAAAGGGAGCTCTCTGCAGTGCGGATAGTACCACTGCGAGGTCCCAAGAGGGCATCTATAGAGGGTGAGGTGGATTTAATCTCCTTGCTCCGCTAAGGAAACTGCTGACCAGGTCGTGCTGTCCTACCGTTTTTGAGTCCACCAGGTCGTGGTGTGCAGATATTGCTGCCACGTAAACCTTCAGGGTGGAGGGAGACAGCCTTCGCTCCAACCCTTCTTGTCCCTTCTGGTCCCCTCGGTCAGGGAATAAACCCAGCGGCAATGGGAAGAGTCGTGGGAGGCAAACAGATCTACCTGTGTGTCGCCGAACTGTTCCCAAATATGCTGAACCATCTGGGGATGGAGTCTCCATTCCCCCGGAAGTGGCTGAAACCGTGAGAGCTCGTCGGCTACATGATTCAGGTCTCCCGGGATGTGAACGGCACGAAGCGACCTCAGATGCTTCTGACTCCATAGGAGGAGATGGCGGGCGAGTTGCGACATCCGGCAGGAGCGTAGACCACCTTGTTGGTTGATGTACGGTACTGTCGCCGTGTTGTCTGAACGGACCAGTACGTGTTTGTCCTTCAGCAGGGCTCGAAAGAGGTGCAGGGCAAGACGTACGGCCAGCAACTCGAGGCAACTGACATGCCATAAGTGCTGGGGTCCTTTCCAGGAGCCCGCGGCAGCATGCCCATTGCACATGGCACCCCAGCCCATGGCAGAGGCATCTGTTGATACAACAACATGCCTGGAAACTCGTTCTAAGGGCACTCCGGCCGTAGAAAGGTGAGGTTCGACCACGGGGTGAAGGTTTGACGGCAGCGAAGCGAATCGCGAAGCCAGTGCTGAAGCGGTCTCATATGAAGCAGTTCGAGCGGCGTGACCACGGCTGCGGATGCCATATGCCCCAGGAGCCTCTGAAATAACTTCAGTGGAACCGCACTTTTGCCCTCGAATTGGCGAAGACAAGTCAGCAGTGACTGCGTGCGCGCGCTCGTAAGCTGCGCGTACATGGCGACCGAGTCGATTTCCATACCAAGAAAAGAGATCCTCTGCACGGGGGAGAGTTTGCTCTTTTCCCAGTTGACCCGAAGGCCCAAGCAGGCGAGGTGTCTGAGCACCAGGTCCCTGTGTTTGCAAACCTGATCCCGAGAGTGAGCTAGTATCAGCCAGTTGTCGAGATTGTTCAGGAAGCGAACACCGTGTTGCCTGAGTGGCACAAGGGCTGCCTTGACGACTTTCGTGAAGACGCGAGGAGACAGGGCTAACCTGAATGGGAGTACCGTGTACTGGTATGCCTGCCCCTCGAAGGCAAACCGTAGAAACGGTCTGTGTCGAGGAAGAATGGAGACATGAAAGTACACGTCCTACAGGTCGATTGCTCAACCCACCGCTCTTCTTGGGTACAATGAAGTAGGGGCTTTAAAAGCCGGACATCTTGGCTGGAGGGACGGTTTCGATCGCACCCTTCGCCAGTAGGGTGTTGACCGCCGCACGCATGACAGGGGTGTTGCCACACACCATGGTATAGCGGACTCCCCGAAACCGGGGAGGAGACCGTGCAAACTGAATCGCATAGGCGAACCTGAATGACAGGCGTACCCACGATGGGGCAGCGAAGCGGAATGACCGGCCCAGACATGGGAGGCATTGGAGCGTCCCGAGGTGTGGGCGGGGTCATGTTCCGCCTCCTGACAGAGGAGGCCAGGGAAGGACCAGCGTTCCGCGGCGGCCTGCTTTGACAGGGGTCTGGCGACAGAGGGGGCTGAGAGCAGTGAGGCTTTGCGTCATACACTGTCAACCGCGCCCTCTTGGGGCTCGGAGGTAGGGAAGTCAGTTCTAAAATATTGGTTACCGCCGGCCATGATGCCAGTGGAGAACAAAAGATTCTCCCCCGGCCCTCCACCAGGGGAAGGAGTGGTCCTGCTACCATCTCCTGAAAAGAACTGATGCCTATCTCTGAGCTGCCCGTCTCAGGAGTGCTGCTTAGCCTGGCACTTGGCAGGCTTAGGGGCAGAAACGGGGTGCGCCACCTTACTGCGACCACCTCCAAGGCTGCTGCTGGGCTGAGCGGGAGGGCCGGGAGCCGCAGGGAGGCGCCCTCGGCGGCGGGCAGGCTGAGGCGGCTGAGCTGGCGGGGTGCAGCAGCTGGCCGCCTGGTCAGCACGTTTGAATGCCTCAGACTGCTCCTGGGCGGCCGAGAACTGCTGGGCAAAGTCCTTGACCGCGCCGCCGAAGAGGCTGGCCTGGGAGATCAGGAGGTCGAGGAAACGGGTTCGCTCAGACTCCCTCATATCTGCCAGGTTCAGCCATAGGTGGCGCTCCTGGACCACCAAAGTGGACATCACCTGACCCAGGGACTGAGAACCCACAGGCTTTGGACGGGGGCGGAGGCGCTCTGAGGATGCAGCTGCATCGCAAAAGAGCGCTCCACTGGGGGAATCCCCGCATACCCTTTAGCCGCGCCTCCATAGAGGGTAGTGAAGGCTGAGGTCGTACCAGAACGATTACAGGCAGTAAAAGGTGCCCTCCATGAACTGGTAACTTCCTCATGCACCTCCGGGAAGAATGGCCCTGGGGGCGGTAGCAGGTGATCAGCGTGCCTCGTGCCCAGGAACCAATCGTCCAGCCTTGAACGCTTGGGCTGAGGTGGAGGATTCCAGTCCAGCCCAATGTTCACAGCTGCCCGGGAAAGCATGGTTGTCAGCTCTGGATCAGACTCGGGCAACGCTGGCGCTCCCGAAGGAGGCAGCGCAGCCGAACCTTCATCTCGGAGTATAAAAGGAGTTGCGCTATGCAAATTCCGCAGACCCATGGCATTCTCATGCCATTGGCTCGTTTGGTAGAACTCGAAGGTGATAGGCTTCTAAGCGAAACCCCCATTCCGTCAGTAACTGACGTAACTCGTAGTGTACTGACTGAAAGGGAACTGATTTCACTGCTTTAAAATTTACTCAATATTTTTAGGTGTAAAAATGTTTCACCAAAAAAACTGAGTAAATCATAGTAAAAGTTTTTAGAGTGTACAATAGGAAATAAGCAAGCAGTCAAAAGTACAAAAGCAGCGCTAGTTATAGTAGCTTACAGGATTTCAGTTTCATTTCAGTTATGAAACTTAACTTTGCACTTAGCCAAATCGATTTGCTCTGGAACAAGTAATAGATGAATAAGACCAAAATTGCCAGTTTGACAGATCCAAAATGAATTATACCTCATCTTTAAACACTATCTACATAAGAGCCAGCGTAAAATTCCCAAAGGACTGGCCGAGATGAAGCTGATCCCGCAGGTACATAAGCGCTGAATGGCCACTGATGGTCTGGAGCTCAATCTCCGAAAACGTCTACACAAATTGTCAAATATGCGTTATGTTTATATATATATATATGTTGCATATTTGTGGTCTAAATAACTACATTCTCACCTAAAAAACTACATTCCGTGAGGCAACAACAGTAGTATTGGTTTGCTCGTCCAGCATGACACTCGCTGTGAGAAATGTTGTAAGTGTAGTGATACAAACGGTGAAACGGTTCCAGTGCTGATACTGGGAGAATATCGCACGGCTGGAAAAGGCTCTCAGCCAATCAGATTTGAGAACCAGAACGAACTGTTGTATAATTAATATTAATAATATCACTTTATAATACAATATTATATAACATTTACTAATTATTTAAATGAATGTTTATTAGTATTTATTTATTTTATTATCTATTTATTCATTTTAACATGTATAATGTAAATATTTATTATATTTATTATTACTATTATTAATAATGATTATAATATGAATGCAAAGACGAGATTGCCTAGAACGACAGGCAGACAGACAGACAGACAGACAGACAGACAGACAGACAGACAGACAGATAGATAGATAGATAGATAGATAGATAGATAGATAGATAGATAGATAGATAGATAGATAGATAGATAGATAGATAGATAGATAGATAGATAAACAGATTTTGTATTGGATGACAACGGTTAAAGTCATCCATATGTGCCTTGTTCGCATTTGGATTTGAATTTCAAGATGACAATTTAGAACATATTCGCCTCATCCCCAATTCATAAAACTTGAGTTTAGTTCTCCACTCTTCAGAAGAGCATCTAAATGGTAATAGCCATTCTGCAGGTAAATTTCCACCCGATCTTCCCGCCGTCCTGCATACATATCCGTTTCTCTCTGTTCCTCCGTGTCTGAACCGGCGGTGAGCTCTAATGTCAGAATGTTAAATGGAAGACCATGAGTTTAAAAACTTAAAGAGGCAGTGAAATATTGGCCAATGTGGTTGAGGGATGACTGGCTCTTTACTCCGGGTGTCAGTGTTTAATGGTGGGACTGGATGCATATAAGTTAGCCCAAGCATGAAGGGCAGTGGGACGCTCATGTGGAAAAAAAAGAAGAAGAAGAAAAAAAAAGAGTCTTGCTTTCAATCCACCACCCCTCTAACCTTCCTTTGGTGGGGTGGGGGTCCCATCAGAAACATCATGTCATTTCTCTCACTCACTCAGTCAGCCTTGAGATGCACTGCAGACTTACCTCAGTGTTGTACACTCCATATATCAGGAAGATGAAGAGACCCTGCAAAAGAAAAAAGAAAGAAGTTGTTAGGAATCTTTTCTTTTTTTATCTGAGCTACTGAAATTAATTCTCACAATAAAGGACAGTATGAAAAGCATTTCTGAAACCAGTCTGAACGTTGCAGACTGATATACATAACCCTACTCAGAACTTCGGCCCAAGGTTACCGAAGCTTTGTGGAAGCCTTTTCTTCACTCCAAAGCAACCAAGCAAGAGGCTGATAGGCAGTATGGAAGAAAGCAAAATAAAGGGATAAGATAAACCAATACAAGTTAACAAAAATTCTAAAAGAAGCATGAATGGGCTGCCCTTGGATGTATAGAAAGGGGCACAAAAATGGCCATTTTTCATTATTTCTATGATTGGGACTATTCAGTATAAGAGTTGTGCATCTTTAGGTCTGGAGAGTATAAGAAAGAGGACGAATTAATAAAAAAGGTGAGAGTCAATTAAAAGTTTAGACGTTTCAAGACCAGAAAAGGGTTCTTAAACGTGCACACTCAAAAAATGTGAATGTCTTAGCAAAAAGTTGGGTTTTGCAATACTTGCATTCAGATCTTGTACCAACGAAAAATCTAAATGTCATTATTTACTCACCCTCAATACACTCCCTCAAATAAATGACAGTATTTAATTTTTGTTGAATAATTTGTTCAAAAATAAAGACCCTTATTAACAACACCACCATATTATAATCAACAAAGTGAGTCAGATTTTCCACATATTCGTATATATATTTATATACACATTATGCTCTCTACACTTAATATCAGTCTTCACTTATAAAAAGAAAGAAAGGTAAAAGAAAAACCATTTCAGGTCTGAAAGGTGCATGAATGAACTGCCCTTCAGTAAAAAAAGTGCCAATATTTCTTTACTTCTATGGTTGTAGGAATTGAATATAAAAGTTTCACGTCTTAAGGGTTGAAGGAAAAAAATAAAAGTTTCATTAACTTGAGGTCAACATTTTTCAGGCATTTTTTACTTTCATTTTGCTTCTTTCATGATTGACAATGTTCTTTGAATATACATGCTAAAAGTATGCAAAAGTCTATGCTTTCTAGCAATACTGTACAAACACTTAGAATTCTGAATCACATGACTAAACCGTTCTAGTTTTGTGCATTCAAAAAATGCAGTCTATATTCCTTCTGCAGAAATTTAACCCCACACAGAATTCATGCCTCCTAAAAAAATATGAATTAAAATGGATGCTGTAACGGATTTTTGCCATGTTTTGCTCTGTGAGCTTAATATCTGTCGTATCTGACACCTGTGATAAGAGTGACATCAATCAAGCAAGAGTTTGGAACGTCCAATTTGCCACAGCGGGATCACAATGCATCATCATTGACAACATGATTTGGAGGTCTGTTCTAGGTGTCCACTATGTTGCCTGTGATGCCAGCCCTCTTCATTTCATCACAGCTGGGGAGCCACAGATCTCCCATTGGGCCATGCTACGCGATCAACTACTGTCAAAGTAGCAATGACAAAATGGCAAATATAAATGAAATTCTACAGCTGACATTGTCATATTAAAAAGTACATGTAACTAGGACCTTAAGACGGTATGATGTTGAACTATATTATATGGCACACAGAAAATGTATTATTATTATTTAAATAAATATGTATATGTTTAAAGAGATTAAAAAATCCATATAAATAAATCTTTATTTATTAATAATAATGTTAAAATAAACAAATAAATATTCATAATTTAGCTAAATATTCAGGTTAAAAAAAATATGGGTTTTTGTAAAAAAGTGTTTTCTTCAGCAATGATCAAGTTTTTACGACATCAACTTCATTCTGAGCCAGGAAAAACCCTGATTTAAACATTAATTTTAATAATAGTTATTTAATATTCTATTGTATAAAATTATATTATTATTATTACTATTATTATTATTTATATTAAAACATTTAATATATTATTATTAATAATAAATATCCATTTAAATTAGTGCTGTCAAATCGATTAATCACGATTAATCGCATCCAAAATAAAAGTTTGTGTTTACATAATATATGTGTGTGTACTGTGTATAATTTTATGTATATATAAATACACACACATGCATGTATATATTTAAGAAAAATATGTTATATTTATATATACAATATTTATATACAATATAAATTATATAAATATATATACAGTATATACATGCACATATTCCTTAAATATATACATGATTGTGTATATATACATAATTATTATACACAGTACATATTATGTAAACACGAACATTTATTTTGGATGCGATTAATCGTGATTAATCGATTTGACAGCACTAATTTAAATATAATAATAATTATAATATGCTACAATACATAAATAAATAAACATGTGGAGCTGTCAATTATGTTTTAAAGTGGAATTTTTTTTTAACATCGTTTAAAAGTTAAATCTGGTTTTAAACTTTTTAAACCAACGTCTTCCCTTTATAATCATGTGGAATCTAATACTTTTATTAATAATTTTTTATTATTTAAATAAATATGTATATATTTAAATAGATAAATAAATATCAATTTAAATAAATATTTATTTTAATAATAATAAATTATGTTAAAATAAATAAATTATTAGACAAATAAATAAATATTAATAATTTAACTAAATATTCATTTAAATATATATAAAGGTAAATAAATATTTTAACATTCATTTTAATAATAATTGTTATTTAATATTCTATTATATAAAATTATGTTGTTATTATTTTTATTATTTGTATGAACATTATATTAATGAGGCTTATTAGATTTATTATCTCTGATACAAAAACATTAAATCATCACTTGTCTATTAAGGTCAACTATAGCTACATAAACAGAGATTGAACATAAAAAATATTTTGAGTATAGAAGGTGGTCATCAACAACAACAACAACAATTATAATAATAACTAACTTCTGTTTACAAACAAAATGATTAATATATTATTATTAATAAATATTCATATAAATAAATAAAGGTGTGGAGCTGGTCAATTATGTTTTAAAGTAAAACATTTTTAACATTGTTTAAAAGTTAAATCCAGTTTTAAACTTTTTAATCCCAAGTATTCCCTTTCTAATCATGTGGAATCTAATACTGCACTACAGTACCCATGACTCCTCTAAGGAATCAATACCCAGTGATAGCGGGGGGTAGAAGAAAATGTGGCATGCATCCCATTGTTTTGCATTAGACTGTCAATTTTCTATTTAGTATTGCAAATGAATTATCATGTTTTTGATCATGGGCCTTATTTGTGTTTAATCATTCATTGTGTTCTGAACAAAGTGGGAAAAACATCCCTTGCATATTATGAAAAATGATCAATTAGAATATAATTGAGTTAAAAATAAAATGGCACCAAAACAATAACAATGGATTGCTTAAAAAGTTAATTCATTAATGTCGAGCTAAAAACAAACACGGAAAAATGGAGCACATTTAAATGCATTGTATTTTTGGGGGTTTCGGGGGGAAATAATAAAAAAACGCATTTCTTTTGAACTCGGCTCTAAAATGGTGGAAATGTATGCAAAGGAATTGTATTGCTATACATCAAACAAAAAGCATAAATTATCTCCTAACGAAACTAATTAGGAAACAATTCCGTTGTTTAAAACTAGTGAATGTTATGTTCCAAAAAACACGCGGCACCCCAGAGAACGCAATACATTCGGAAGTTTCATTCGAATAATCAGGACATGCTCATTCGAGACAAGGCACAATCTAATGTTGAAGTGGTAGGAGATATATGGAATCAATAACACAATCTAAAAATGCACTTTCACAAAAAAAGGAGCTGAAATATTTTTGTTGAGGTCACTCTTCCCTGTACCATTCTGACAAACACAGACAAATCCTTCTCAAAATTGTGTGCGAGAGCGAACGCACTGTACTCCGAGGAGAAGAAAGGCCCTTGCTCCTCATTACCTGTGACAAGATACAGAAATTCACTTTGCTTTTCATTTAGGGGCTTCACGTCCCCTTTTATGGATGTCTGCCTTCACGCTTTTACTTACTTCGCCTCGCCAGCTGCCGCATAATAAATGATTATAAATTTTCACAGATGACCACCTCGTCTTTTTTATCCGGTCCCCTAATACACAAAAAGTTAGGGAGCGAGCAGGTACAAAATTTTTCTCCGCAAAACCCTTTTTTGTCTTTATTTATGACGTTGTCCTTGGTAAGGGAAATTTCAATGTACTGAAATGAAAACTATGATTAAAGGGACACAGTGTATGGGCAGAGAGAATGGGGCAGCTCTCCATCTCTGAGCTGTTATATATATATAAATAAATATATAATGCTGGGTGACACTACATGAGGAACAAATGGAGCTGACCGGATGGAAGGATGGAGTGACATCAAAAAAAGCATTGAACAATGTCCACAGCATCTGATTTTAGTAAGCAGTAATGAAAGGAAACAGTATCTATCTAGCCGACTAATTTATCCATGGAAAACTCTTTTACGAAATGAGAAGCGTTTGAGCAGGACCAGCCCTTTGCTGTTCAGGGTTGGAACCAATTTCTCAATTTAGAGAATAGCGCGGGTGACTTTGATGACGACATGAGGGGTATCAGGTGTGTGTGCGTGGTTTGCTGGTGATTTTACGAAGGAGTTGAAGGCTAGGTTGGGGTTACGCTTAGGGCACTTGGTGCGACACACATGCATAGAAACGCACAATTACACCAGCAAACCAGATGACTGTCAACATCTGCTTTGGGTGAAAGGACTCTTATGTGTGTGTAAGCAGCCATTACAACAGAAATGTTATATAAATTATAATTTATATGTGGTAACACTTTACAATAAGGTCTCATTTGTTAACATTAGTTAATTTATTAACCAACATGAATTAACATGGAGCAATGCATTTGGTAGAGTATTAATTTATCTTTGTTAATAAAAATATAGTCGTTCATTGTTTGTTCATGTTAGTTCACAGTGCATTGACTAATGTTAACAAACGCAACTTTTGATTTTAATAATGTATTAGTAAACATTGAAATTAACATGAACTAAGATTAATAAACGCTGTAGAATGTTAACTAATGAAACCTTATTGTAAAGTGTTACCTTATATGTTTTATACATATTTACAATAAAAAAGAAATAAATAATAACAAATATATAAATCTTATAAGTGTGTATACAGTGAAATTAATTATTTAATCAGTATATACAGTATAATAATTATTTGTGAAAAGTAAATGAATTTATTAATCATGAAATAATTTATATGGCATGTAATAATTATATCTAAAAATGTACAAGAAAGTAAATAAATTATATATATATATAAATTGTATTACACATATACATTATATTAATATATATATATATATATACACATTAATATAATAATAATATATATATATATATCACATAATATATATCAATATTACATATATACATTATATATACACTCACCTAAAGGATTATTAGGAACACCTGTTCAATTTCTCATTAATGCAATTATCTAATCAACCAATCACATGGCAGTTGCTTCAATGCATTTAGGGGTGTGGTCCTGGTCAAGACAATCTCCTGAACTCCAAACTGAATGTCAGAATGGGAAAGAAAGGTGATTTAAGCAATTTTGAGCGTGGCATGGTTGTTGGTGCCAGACGGGCCGGTCTGAGTATTTCACAATCTGCTCAGTTACTGGGATTTTCACGCACAACCATTTCTAGAGTTTACAAAGAATGGTGTGAAAAGGGAAAAACATCCAGTATGCGGCAGTCCTGTGGGCGAAAATGCCTTGTTGATGCTAGAGGTCAGAGGAGAATGGGCCGACTGATTCAAGCTGATAGAAGAGCAACTTTGACTGAAATAACCACTCGTTACAACCGAGGTATGCAGCAAAGCATTTGTGAAGCCACAACACGCACAACCTTGAGGCGGATGGGCTACAACAGCAGAAGACCCCACCGGGTACCACTCATCTCCACTACAAATAGGAAAAAGAGGCTACAATTTGCACGAGCTCACCAAAATTGGACAGCTGAAGACTGGAAAAATGTTGCCTGGTCTGATGAGTCTCGATTTCTGTTGAGACATTCAGATGGTAGAGTCAGAATTTGGCGTAAACAGAATGAGAACATGGATCCATCATGCCTTGTTACCACTGTGCAGGCTGGTGGTGGTGGTGTAATGGTGTGGGGGATGTTTTCTTGGCACACTTTAGGCCCCTTAGTGCCAATTGGGCATCGTTTAAATGCCACGGCCTACCTGAGCATTGTTTCTGACCATGTCCATCCCTTTATGACCACCATGTACCCATCCTCTGATGGCTACTTCCAGCAGGATAATGCACCATGTCACAAAGCTCCAATCATTTCAAATTGGTTTCTTGAACATGACAATGAGCTCACTGTACTAAAATGGCCCCCACAGTCACCAGATCTCAACCCAATAGAGCATCTTTGGGATGTGGTGGAACGGGAGCTTCGTGCCCTGGATGTGCATCCCACAAATCTCCATCAACTGCAAGATGCTATCCTATCAATATGGGCCAACATTTCTAAAGAATGCTTTCAGCACCTTGTTGAATCAATGCCACGTAGAATTAAGGCAGTTCTGAAGGCGAAAGGGGGTCAAACACAGTATTAGTACGGTGTTCCTAATAATCCTTTAGGTGAGTGTATATATACATTGGTGTGAAAAAGTGTTTGCCCCCTTGTTAAATATGATCAAAGATGGCTGTAAAAAATAAATCTGCATTGTTAATCCTTTTGATATTTTATTAAAAGATGAAAGAAAAAAAAGAAAAAAACAGATTAAACAAAAAAATTAGCACAAAACCAAGCATCTGCAATGGCCATCCCAGTCCCCTGACCTGAACCCTATAGAAAATGAGTGGAGTGAACTGAAGAGAAGAAGCACCAACATGGATCTGGGAATCTGAAGGATCTGGAGAGATTCTGTATGGAGGAATGGTCTTTGATCTCTTGTCAGATGTTCTCCAAACTCATCAGGAATTATAGGAGAAGACTCAGAGCTGTTATCTTGGCAAAAGGAGGTTGCAAAAAGTATTTAATAAAAGGGTGCCAATAATTGTTCCCAACGTGTTTTGGAGAAAAACATTTATTTCATAATGTGATTTACCCCCACTTTCAATTCTTTTACTTCAATGAAAGTTTAGATTTTTGCTAATTTTTTTTTATAAAATATCAAAAGGATTAACAATGCAGATTTATTTTTTACAGCCATATTTGATCATATTTAACAAGGGGGCAAACACTTTTTCACACCACTGTATATATACATACACACACACACATTAATATAATAATAATTAATATAATAATTATACATGATTACATTAATTCAATGTACACTTATGTGTACATATAATTGAAATATTTATATAATTAGTAGTTATAATTAGCTATATATATATATATATATATCATGTATATGTAAAAAGTAAAGTTGTGAAAATTAATGCTTTATTAATCACACATAATTTCAATCTATAAACACTTACATGGTTTATGCAATAATTATATATAAAAGAAAAAAATCTATCTATCTATCTATCTATCTATCTATCTATCTATCTATCTATATAAAGTGCAACCTTATGGTGCACATAATTGTGACGGCAGCTGATAACATTTTAGTCAATTCTTTCCAAGGTCAGCAAACGTGCATCGCTAATGTCGTGCTTTAACAAATAAAGAATGACTATTCTGTAGCTAATGGAATATCAAATGTTCTGGACACCCATTCTGACTTTAATCTTGGTAGGATTACACACAGCAAACCCAAAGAAACGTCTCTTCTTGTCAAACTAAAGTTGACGTATCAATCTGGGTAGAGTCAAAGGATCCAGGCTTTCTCTGTTTGTGTCAGGCAAAAACTCCTGCATGTGGCAATAATTACAGAAATAGGAGACAGAAAAGCTCTGGAAGAAAAGAAATCAGAGCGCGAGAGAAAAAGACGGTTTTCACGCTTTTTTAAGAGACCTACTAATGTCTCTGACGCCCCCCAGAAAAACAGTTTAATTAAGTTGTATACACAACGTTTACTTTAAGTGCCAGCAGTCTTTTAAAAAAGGGCCAAATGTCAGCTTTGGGTTTTGACGCTGATGTACTGCAGAACCTACAAACCGGATCAAATTCGGAGACGTGTTCAGCTGTGTGGTGGGAATGTCAGAGAGGGTTCAAAACCAGGCCCAGCTGTGAAACACTGAGCGTGGCGGTTTTCCTTCATGAGAACGTGAGCGAAAGGTTGAAAATCATGAAGACTTCCAAATGTTAGCCCTTATGAATGTGTATAAAGACCCTCGTAAAGAAAATTAGATTTAAGAACTACAGCAGAAGGGAAGATTATCAATGAATAATGATTTCTTCATTGATACTGATGTTTCTAAAGTTGTTGTCTAGTGCTTTAGACATTAGGCACGATGTAGGCCTATAATCAGCTTTCCGTATATAACAGCCATTAAAGTTACAGTGCCAAATAAAAACAATGTGAACTTGTACTTGGGCGGATTTGATTTCACCCCTGGACATTTTGACATATTAAATAGCGGGTTAGAATTTGTAAAACTTGCCCTTTAAAATTATAACAGTCAATGACAAAATAATTTTATCCGATCTATCAACACACAGCCAAATTTATTTTATATGCCAGCACAGGGTGGTCTGCCCTGCAGTTGAAGTAAAGAAAACTAACGCACTGCCAGTCAGCTATGAAAGTCCAGAAAGGTCCTGGAAAGAGGCAGGACGGGGCAAGCGGGTTCTGAAAGAGAGTGAGAAAAGGTCAAATAAAATGATATTGTTTGCCAGTGCTAGGTTTGCCAGGTTAGCAAAAAAAAGAAAAGAAAAAAGAAATCAAATGTTTAAAAATCGTAACGCTACTGCATGGATACGAACAGGAAGAGTCAATAGAGGACATGCAATAAACCAATTTTGTCTGGAATTGGTGCATCTCTGGTTGTCAGGGTGTTTCCATGTGGTTTCTAAAGTGTTCTGATTTGTTTTTAATAACAAATGCGGTCAAATTTTGTAGGCAAAAAAGTCTGTCAGCAGCACTTTCAAACCAAGCAGCTTTTTGTTGGTTAACATCCATGGCAAATCCGTGTGACCAACTTGAAACGGATGTGTGAGGTAATCCTTCTGGTAGTTTATAGGTGGGTTCCTATTGAAATTAATGGATTCTACTTGCAAAAATTTGCCAAACAACGATAAATGTGACCGCACCTTTACTAGCTCTTGGAAGAAAAGATTCTATATAGAACCTTTAAGAGTTCTGTCAGGCACTTCATATACAGTATAGAACCTTTTAGGGAATCCCATCATGAGATCATTTTATGGATTTAGTTTTAATTAATTTAGTTTTATTTAAATTTTTTAGTTTTGATTAAGTTTTATGAATTAAACAGCTTGTAAACATATTCTATCACTAGAAAAAAAAAAATAACTCGGTAAACATGAAGGTTTTATGCAATCATTTATGACACTTCTCCTTATATAGAACCTTTTTGGCATAAAGGGTTCTTCAAAATTGAGTCAAGAACCATAATGTTCTATATACAACCCAACTGAGCCTTTTTTTCTATTTATTTTTTGTCTGGTTCTTGCATATGGATATAAATTTAATTATTTAAATGTTTAATTTTATCATAAAAAGGTGTCTAATCAAATAAATTCTTAAAATTGGGATAATGAAATAAACATTGACATTTTCATCATAACGTAAACCTTTAACTTAATTTTAATTTTAATCATAACAAACTTAATCATTTGATTATGATCATTCCATCAGTTAATTCCAATTTTATGATTCCACTTTTTCCACATTGCAATGTGTAATTTTTTTCCACCATTCTTGTGTGCACTAGGTGAAAAGTCTGATTGCATATAAAAGTAATAGTGATTGAGGTATCATTCATGTGTACAGCACAAACCAACATTTACAGTTATTCTGCGAGTTTTCACATGCAAAATCCAGCCATTTAGGGCCCTATAAAATCCGTTTTATTTTTTCCCAAATTCCGTTTAATTTTTTTTCAAATTCCATTTTTTCCTTTTTAATTTTTCTGGATTCCGTTTTTATATTACATTTTAATGGTTAAATTACATTTTAGTAATTAATTGATTAATTGAATTAATAAAAACAACAATTTACAATAAAAAAAAAAAATCCTTTCTATGAAATGTTTTTTCCCCCCAGAAATTCTGTGTTGGGTATTTTAAGTTCAATCAAATGAAGGCATAAAACATTAATTTCATTTACCTTTTAATCTTGAAATTAACTTCTTTGTCAGACAAAGTGCTGCACAACAGAGCTTTACTATTAAAATTAAAACATGGAAGAAAAATTGTGATTATTCCTTAAAAAATAGTTTTAATAATGTATTATTATTGATATTATTACATTGAGATATAGCTAAATTCTACTGTACAGCAGTAATATATTTCTGTCACAATTTGTTCAAGTTAAACCGAACTTCTATTTTGACGTTTTGCTGTGAAGACCTTTGAGTTTCTGTGTGTTTATAATATGACGATAGTTTTTCCTCACGGAAACGGTAAAATGCTCTTGAAGTGACTCTCAAAGCAGCTCTGGAGATGAAGTTCATGCATTTACGGACCTGCGTTTTATTATTTATTAATTCATCAAAAATGTGACAAATTCCGCGAAATTCCGCTTTATATAGTAAATTCCGTTTTTATGACTGGATTCTGCGATTCCGACCGCGTTTTCTGCATCACGGAAATCATAGGGCCCTAAGTCATTTCATTAATCCACGCAATTGGGAAGAAACGGGTTCAAGTTGGTCACGCAGACTCGCCACGTTGACCAAGAGAAAGCAGCTTGGTCTGAAAGTGACTATTGATAACAGACAATGGACTTTTTTGCCAAGGATTTTCTGCCAAAATTTCGCTAATGTGGCCGCACCTTTTTCCAAAATGTGAGTGAAGGGGAGAGAAAGAAATGTAGTGAGGCAGATTTGAGTGTACATAAGGCCCTCTTGAGGCAGGGAGGAGCTGAAAATGAGAAAGAGAGAGCGTTGGAGGGATACCCACAGGCCACCCAGCAGCGAACAGACGAGGTAGAGAGCGGCAGAGGCAGTGCGAGGCAGTCAGGGGAGGCGGGGAGAGTTATTAACTTAGCCCTGAAAGCCCTTCTTAATATAGGGTCCGGCGGTGATAGCTAACAGAGCCTGGCAGAGGTGACAGCTCTTGGACCTGCTTGAGGAAATCCAATTGAGAAGCAGCCAAGAGGAACAACAAGCGCAAAACAGATGTTCCCTGCTATCGCAGAGCGCAACCGTGTATACAGCAGAAACACCCTCTCTGCTCTCAAATTGGACGCAGAAACAAAATAACAATCGGGATCATTATAACATCCACATTTCTGCGCCTTCCCAGCTGTCTTTTACAAAGTCGAACGACAGGTTTAATGCACTAAATGGATCTTCAGATGCATCTGAAGGTTAGTCATCACGAGAACATATTCAGTCTTGTGCAGGGTGGAAAAATATAATAGAAAATATGGTATTATGCCATTTCAGAGGACAGTTTTCTAAGCAAATCCTCAAACGCCAAACTATTTTGTGTGCCTTATTCTCTACGCCCATATGATGGAGGAATTTCAAACCTGTAATGGAAAAAAGAAACGAAAAATCTCATTGAATTGCATAGACAGCTTTATGAATGAGCCTTCCTAGAAGGTGTTTGTCGTATTTGAATATTGACAAGATCAGTTAATTTTACTGAATTGATTCACTTGATTATCATGAACCAGTTTAAACAAACAAGATATATTGAGATATTGAGTTATGTACAGCATTTCAGAATATTTTCTTGTTTTATTGGTTGTATTTAGTGCAAATGTATTTGTTCAAGTTTAATGCCGTCACTAAAAGTTAGATCAAGAATAAAGAAAATTTTTTTTTTTAGATAAATAATAATTTATAATAATTGTACAACTTATAATTATTTGAACATATAATATATAAAAATATATGTATAATTATGTCAATTAAATTGAAATTATTATAAACTGCCTAATTAAATATAAATGGTATAACAAATTATACAACTTGGATATCATGCATTGTACTATTTAAATAAATATTTTTATATATATATAATGTATTTATTTAAATAGTACAATGCATGGTATAAGATACTTAATTATATATGTATGTATATATATTAACATCTTTAAATAATTTAAATAAATGCTGCTACATATCTAATGTCCTGATCTTAATCTAAAGGTTTTCACATATTATATATATATAATCTTCTTCAAAAAGTTCTTACAAAAGTTCTAATTTAACATCAAATATTGACATTTGTTTTATGCATTCGAAAAAAAGAGAGAAAGAAACGGCTGGACACTCAGAAACCAAAGTAACTACACACCAAACGCTCATGGCACACATGTGTGAGAGTAGATGGAGAGAGAGAGAGTGAATGGTAAACAAATTCACTTTTAAACAAGACAATTTCACATTGCATGCTTCGAAGGGCCAAGTCAAACATCCTTGCAGAAAATTGATACAAACTCTTAACACATGGGTCAAGCCACACTCTTTGAACTTGAGGAGAAAAGGAGGCCCCGTGTGCCAAAAAACTGTTTAATTAAAAATACTTAGGCATCCAAAAGACATTTCTGAGTGCCCCTGCTGTCAGAACGCATGAGACCGCCCTGCCAATCTCAGGCAAATTCTAATTACATACTTTCCACTGAAAGCAAGAAAAATGTCAGGCTTCAAACAGCTAAGACGGAACAGCTGGGACTGGGAATCTGCTCGGACCCAGAACTCTCCGACGCAAGCAGAAACTGTTTAAAAACGCTGTCGCTCAGTTCTGTGTTCAATATCACGCACCTGCAATCATAGGCATGATTTGATGTACTGTAAATAAGGTTATTTGAAGCTAAATATTATTGCAGTTTTTTAAAAAAACAACATAAAGGTTTAATATAAAAATAAAGGTTTGATTTAAAAGAAAATCAAGACTCTTGCACAATAAAAACCACATCTTGAGTAGAGAGACTGTTTGGAAAGGTGGTGTCTGGGAGTCGTCTTGTTTTCTTCTTCAGATTTGAGTGGGCTGGGGGTTAATGGCATGTGCCCGAGTCGTGCCACATGCGGTTAAGACACTTTACACCAAGAGCATCAATCCTTATAACTCAGTGCAAACGTCACATGCGCTTAGGGTTGACCACGGCTCACGGCAGTCCTAAGTGAAAACGAATGGTAGTTCATCGACATGAGCACTTCATTCATCTTCGTTTTCCAGTCTCTTTGTCTATTTCATAGTCTGTGTTTTTACACTTTGTCTCTTCGCCGTTGTGTGAAATAGTCTTCGCACTATTTTAGCTAAACATCCTTCCCAAAAGAATATTATAATATTACATTTATAATATTTACATTTTTTAATATAAATCATGTGAATAATCATGTGAATACATCTATAATGATCATATTTTCAATATCTGAAATAACTTATTTTATTTTACAATTTTTGTGGGACTTAATTTTTTTTAAAAGTCTCGATGGTATAACTATACAGACAATGCACTAAACACACCAAAACAAAAACCCAAATCAAAACCCAAAACAAAATAAAACAAAATAAAACACAAAATAAAATAAAACAAAATAAAACACAAAATAAAACCTAAAAACAAAATCCCAAATCAAAATAAATAAAATAAAAAACAAAACAAAAACCCAAATCAAAAAAACACAACAAAACACAAACCCAAATCAAATCAAAACACAACAAAACCAAACAAAACCCAAAATAAAACAAAACAACAAACTAAAACAAAATCACAAATCAAAATAAAACAAATAAAATAAATAAAAACACAACAAAACACAAACCCAAATCAAAACACAACAAAACAAAGACCCAAATCAAAAAAACACAACAAAACTAAACTAAACAAAACCCAAAATAAAACAAAACAACAAATCAAAACAAAAACCCAAATCAAAAAAACAAAACAAAACCAAACAAAATAAAACCCAAAATAAAACAAAAATTTAAATCAAAATCAAAATAAAACAAATAAAATAAATACAAAATACATTTTAAAGGTTGGAATTCTTTAAAAAAACATAAGTGGTTTAGCATAATCTTTTATTATAATTTATTTTCAAACTATGCAGTTTTATTTTTAAGCTACTTTTAATATAATAAAAAGAATTTTCTGCTGAATCAAAGTCAGTGTGGTGTAACCAACATACAGAAAGCCATTTTATTGTCATGTGAAAATAAAAACCATAAAACAGGAAATTATATTACAGAGACGATCCCTGTAGACCCTCATGACTGTGTCAAGGTCATTTTTATGAAAAACCAAGGTTAATTTGGGTCAAGCAAAATAACCTTTAAGAAAGCTTCATGACATTCATGATTAAAGAATTCATAAAAATGGTAGAATTTCTTGAAAAATGTTTGAAAAGTGTATGAAAAAAATGATTTTTGATTAAAAAATGATTACACCACTTACAATTTTTTGAGTAATTAAATATAAAAAGGAAAAAAAAATGTAACCAAAAAAAAAGCATTACAAACTTGGCACTTGCATTTTGAAAAAAAAAACTGATTTCTCTTTTTCATCTCAATCTCATCCCTTCTTTCGTCATTGACCCCTACATAAACTTAAACTGGGGTGTTTTTGGTATGTTTGAGCAAGAGGTGAAAAGCCTTAAAATTGACTAGCATAAAATTCGAAACTGCCAGCGAACCAAACTCAACCACTTGCCTTTTTATCAAGTGCTAATGAGTCCAGTTGAGACTTGAGAGTTCTGACGCACTTCAAGCATTAAGGTGGTTTTCGGCCTGAACCGGGCCCAACTCAAAGGCAGATGATTGGCACATGCTTTGACTTAATGATGATAATTACTTAGAAAAACAAAGCAGGAGACCACATCTGCACAGTGTAAAAAGCCTAACTCCGCACCCGAGAGCAGAGCTGTCAGCGGCCCTGTGCTTTTCCCCACCTAGGGTGGGTAAAACTCTTAACAAAACCCACTGAGGCGACAAGAACCAGATTAATGCGAATCAACATATCCTCGTAAACAATCGTTAGGGGCCAGGCAGCTGGGAAAATGTCACATCTTGGTTTCACACTGGGCAAAATATACTTGGGATTCCTCATCTCAATAAATAAAACTTAACACAGATTTTTGTTTGGGTTGTCATTTATTTTAAAAGAATGTGCATGTACGACTTCAGCCGTGAAATTTTAAGACAAACCAACGATTAAAACGCTTCATTCTAGTAAACAACAAGCATGCCTCACAATCAGGATTTCTTTCAGATGAAATAATGATTTAAAAAGAGCACATGCATGAATAATACATACCGTGTTTATTTTGGATTTCATTTCCATGCAGAAAACGAATTGCTCACTTGTAAATTGGCATCAGCATTTGACAGCCTTTATAGAAAAAAGAGGAAGAGCCTTTCTCTTGCCCAGACTGACCCAGTTCTTGTTAATTATCTGCAAAGTATACATCAAAGCTCACCAAACAGTCCACAGCACTCAGATTAAAACAGATTTAAAAGATATCCCTGCAAACCGCCCATCTCATAAAGCTATATCAGCTGAAATTATAAATGAAGTGGCCATTCTTTCAACATCATTTGGGTGTCGGAGTGGTTTCTGACACCAGAGCTTAAACATGTGAGGTGCCGTGTTGTTGTAAGAGGGGTTGCGAGGTCATTCCCAGCGGGTCATGTGATCCTCAATCTCCTGCCAGGGTAGCCGAGTGATTTGCTTTCCTATGACACAAACTATTACTACACAGAGCTGGCAGGTAATTATAAAGCAAATAAATGCGGGTGGGTGCCAAACGCGACAGGCTCTTTTGGTGGTGCGTGCGAGCCATGGAATTCCCTTTCCTCTCGACAGGAAACACGTTATTCACAATGATTATTTGTTGCTTTTTGGCCAGATTCCAGCATCAAACTGCCATTTTTCCTTAAGCAGTAGGGCCGAATCTCACACTCAATGGCCCATATATAGAAACATTGGTAACGCTTTAGATTACAGCCCGGAAAGTACTGCGTAAGTAAAGCGAATTTACTGCGTAACTTTCGGTAATTATAGTGTAACTATAAAGTAAATACGTGTAGGTATTACAGGAATAATATGTAATATTTGGGGAATAAAGGGGTAACTATCAGGAAAATTAACTAATTATTTATACTGTAAGTATTTTTTAATTAAGGGGTAATTATCCGTGTAGTTACAGGGTAAGTGTGAATCTGTGGGCTGTAAATTAAAGTGGTGTTTGTTCCCCTCTTGTTTCATGTAGTTACATGGTAAGTATGAATTTGCGGGCTGTAAATTAAAGTGGTGTTTGTTCCCCTCTTGTTTCATGTAGTTACAGGGTAAGTCTGAATCTGCGGTCTGTAAATTAAAGTGGTGTTTGTTACCCTCGTTTCATGTAGTTACAGGGTAAGTATGAATCTGCAGGCTGTAAATTAAAGTGGTGTTTGTTACCCTCTTGTTTCATGTAGTTACAGGGTAAGTGTGAATCTGCGGGCTGTAAATGAAAGTGGTGTTTGTTACCCTCTTGTTTCATGTAGTTACAGGGTAAGTGTGAATCTGTGGACTTAAAAACAAAAGTGGTGTTTGTTACACTCTTGTTTCATGTAGTTACAGGGTAAGTGTGAATCTGTGGACTTAAAAATAAAAGTGGTGTTTGTTACACTCTTGTTTCATGTAGTTACAGGGTAAGTGTGAATCTGCGGGCTGTATATTAAAGTGGTGTTTGTTACCCTTGTGTTTCATGTAGTTACAGGGTAAGTATGAATCTGCGGGCTGTAAATTAAAGTGGTGTTTGTTACCCTTTTGTTTCATGTAGTTACAGGGTAAGTGTGAATCTGTGGACTGTAAATTAAAGTGGTGTTCGTTACACTCGTTTCATGTAGTTACAGGGTAAGTGTGAATCTGCGGGCTGTAAATTAAAGTGGTGCTTGTTACCTTCTTGTTTTTTAATGTAGTTACAGGTTAAGTGTGAATCTGCGGGCTGTAAATTAAAGTGGTGTTTGTTACCCTCTTGTTTCATGTAGTTACAGGGTAAGTGTGAATCTGCGGTCTGTAAATTAAAGTGGTGTTTGGTACCCTTGTTTCATGTAGTTACAGGGTAAGGGTGAATCTGCAGGCTGTAAATTAAAGTGGTGTTTGTTACCCTCTTGTTTCATGTAGTTACATGGTAAGTATGAATTTGCGGGCTGTAAATTAAAGTGGTGTTTGTTCCCCTCTTGTTTCATGTAGTTACAGGGTAAGTCTGAATCTGCGGTCTGTAAATTAAAGTGGTGTTTGTTACCCTCGTTTCGTGTAGTTACAGGGTAAGTATGAATCTGCGGGCTGTAAATTAAAGTGGTGTTTGTTACCTTCTTGTTTCATGTAGTTACAGGGTAAGTGTGAATCTGCGGGCTGTAAATTAAAGTGGTGTTTGTTACCCTCTTGTTTCATGTAGTTACAGGGTAAGTATGAATCTGTGGACTGTAAATTAAAGTGGTGTTTGTTACACTCTTGTTTCATGTAGTTACAGTGTAAGTGTGAATCTGCGGGCTGTAAATTAAAGTGGTGTTTGTTACACTCTTGTTTCATGTAGTTACAGGGTAAGTGTGAATCTGTGGGCTGTAAATTAAAGTGGTGCTTGTTACCTTCTTGTTTTTTAATGTAGTTACAGGGTAAGTGTGAATCTGCGGGCTGTAAATTAAAGTGGTGTTTGTTACCCTCTTGTTTCATGTAGTTACAGGGTAAGTATGAATCTGCGGGCTGTAAATTAAAGTGGTGTTTGTTCCCCTCTTGTTTCATGTAGTTACAGGGTAAGTGTGAATCTGCGGGCTGTAAATTAAAGTGGTGTTTGGTACCCTTGTTTCATGTAGTTACAGGGTAAGGGTGAATCTGCAGGCTGTAAATTAAAGTGGTGTTTGTTACCCTTGTGTTTCATGTAGTTACATGGTAAGTATGAATTTGCGGGCTGTAAATTAAAGTGGTGTTTGTTCCCCTCTTGTTTCATGTAGTTACAGGGTAAGTATGAATCTGCGGGCTGTAAATTAAAGTGGTGTTTGTTCCCCTCTTGTTTCGTGTAGTTACAGGGTAAGCACAATAAAAAACACGTACAAAATCTGATATCACTCGGAAACATTTAATTCAAAACAGATTTACAACACTTCTTATTCATTTTTTTAAATAAACTTTTCATTTCAAATAATAACGTCCTGACAGAAAGAGGCATGTTTTGTCTCTTTTTTGTTTCTTTGGCTTGTCTTTCTCTTCTTGATCCTCTTCTTCTTTTTCGTTATTTCCACTGATGGAAGAGGAATCCCATGTCTTTTGATATTCTGTATTATTATTTATTAAAAGAAAAAGTACACCCAGAAATGCTCTCATAATTTACTAATCTTTTCGCATCCGACCAGCTGTTACTAGCACGTGCATGACTAAAGAAGCTTCAAGCTTTCATGACGTTCTCACGTGAGTTGTGAACTGGCGTCTCTGTCTTCTAGTCTTGTTTGTTTCTCATTGCTATTATCATATATTATGTTATTGTTTGTATACTGTTGTGAGCATTAATTAAAAAAATAAATAAAAACGGACGGCATCCGACATCCACGTGACCAGAGTTTCTCGGCGCGCTTACGTCACGTCAAGTGTGAACTTAACCCTCTCATGTGTGCACAGATGACTGTTGGTCGGAAGCGATAGTCTACAGTTTAAAAAATGTATTTTTCTTACAAACTTATCGTTTCACTTCAGAAGACATTGATTCATCCATTGGGATCGTATGGATTACTGTAGTTATTGCTGTATGTGCTGTTTGATGCTTCAACTTTTAGGAACCCAAATGAGTTTTCATTAGCAGAGATTATTTATTTTTCTGTGTTCATCTGAAGAAAGAAAGTCGTATACATCTCGGATGGCATGAGGGTAAAAGACGAGTAAACAGTGAGGACATTTCTGAGTGTACTGTATTTTCTTTAAATACATAATACAGAATAGCTAGAGACATTCCTTCTTAAGATTCATCTGTGGCAAGAACGAAAAAGAAGAGGAACAAGAGGAGGATGAAGCCAAGCAAGAGAAACGAATAAGAAGTGTTGTAAATCTGTTTTGAAAGTTGTTTTTCAAATAAAGATTTCCGAGTGATATCAGATTTTGTACGTGTTTTTTATTGTACTTACCCTGTAACTACATGAAACAAGAGGGGAACAAACACCACTTTAATTTACAGCCCGTAGATTCATACTTACCCTGTAACTACACGAAACAAGAGGGGAACAAACACCACTTTAATTTACAGCCCACAGATTCACACTT